>SNQN01001132.1:44973-65286 GCA_008642245.1 Bassia scoparia | reverse complement strand
ACCGATCACTCTCATTATGGCCGGTAGTCAAAAGAAGGATTTTCATCTCAGTAGTGAAACTCTCCCCTACAGCACAATGCTCACAAAGGGTTTGGAGAAAAATAAGGGGAAAATAGAACTAGGGGAGATCAAAGGCGATTAACAGGGAAAGTTGGACTCATACCCTATTAACAATGCTAATTGCTAATGAACCGTTCCCACATTAGGACAAGAAAACATTTCGTTCTGTTAAGGTTTTATGACTTGAGGAACCCACCAACATGGGAAACCAAGCACTCTCGCCCCAATATCTATAATTTTTGTAACAACAGGTTCAAAGGCCATTACAACCTTCTTACCTTAGGACATTTGAGGCACATCTTTAGTTTAGAGAGGAAGTTTGGTGGGCGACTACCAGGTTTTGGTGCGGATGTATCCACTCTTCGCATCGATAATTTAAAAATACAAGGAAGTATTGTCGTCAGCTTCTGAACCCCTTTTGATGGTGGAATGACAATTTGTTGGAAGAACAGAATTCTGTGTAATTGTATTTTTGGTTCTGAATCCGCTACCCAACCAGGGCCAAAGTCCATCTTGCTATTTAATTACAAGGTAGAACATATGTTGCCAAACGAGGGAAGTAGTAGGGCGCTATTGGACCTTCGAGAATATTGTAAGCACAAGGCGATGTAAGGAAAGATTTGAGATATGCCTGTTGGCATCAGCAAGCAGTAGGCGAGGGTATACTACTATATGTCATTCAACAACTTAGGAAAAAAAGGGTGCAAAGGGAATCGAATGCCTAATTCTAGTGTAAACCTAAATACAGACTGTAAGTCAACAAACCAGGAGAAGGGTTTGTCCTGGCTTACTCACAGTCTTTTGTTCCTTTGCATCTAGATGGTAAATAATCATTAGGAAGGGCGATTTTAACGGAAGGTTTCTAGGACTGCCGTCCTATGTTCTTCTTGACCTAACCAAATTCCGAAAGTGATGAACTAGGTTATAACCTTTAGCCCCTAGGGCGTAGAGGTGGCTTCGCATGGCGCGTCCTGCGGCGATGTATCAGCGTCGGATTCAAGATCGTCTGTATGTGTTTCATCTGCCCTCTACCATCCTTGACAACCGGCGCCTTAGGTTTATGATAAAACTGTATATTACTTTATTGTGGTGTTTCTAGTACATTATGCTTTTAATCTGGTTAGTCGTGCTTTGCTCGCCATAAAGGTTTATTTATAGATTCCAGAATTAATTGGTCTATAGATTAGATTTTCTCTCACACTCCTCACTATACCTATAGGTTGCGGATCAGTTGCTATCGCTAGTGTATATGTACGTGCTGTCTGTAGGTGGGCTTATCTACCTTCAGTTCGAGTATAGGGCGTGCGGGGTGAATAAGTGTGCCGGTGCTTATGTATGGGTTATTACTTACAAGTCCTAAATAAGGGTCCTTTACATATTTCGCCTATCTACGACTACACCTAGCCACCATCTCACGTTTTTCGTTATTTATGTAATAGGATCATCTTTCTATTTTCATACTTCTAATTGTTTTGAAAGTGTTAAATCTTGGGACCATGGATGTTCAGGGTTATCTGCGGATCATTTGATTCTTGAGATTAAAATATAGGGGGTGTTTAGGGTGTGCTCGACAGTATTTCCTTTAAAAAGAGGAAGGTTTTGATTCGTAGTTCTGTTCGTGGGACCGCCAAGTTTTTGTCGGACTGCCTGATACTCTTGCTACAAATTGCCTGGCTGGTTAAGGATAAACTTAGCGCCACTTCTAGGAAATACTTTGTGATTTCTGAAGATGGGATTTTGAAACTCTGAGGATCCAGCCACATTAACAAGTGATGAGATTATACTTTAGATTTTTTGAAGATTTAGGAAGGAAGTTTAAGATTTGTTAGTAATTCTCTCTCTAGTGAGCTTAGAATGATACTGAGGGTTGAGTGAGACAATGACTGGCGCACTTATTATAAAGGGAAATTACCTTTTTGTAATGGGGTTCTTTCCACGTAGACCTATAGGCGCCTTATTATGGGTATACTCCTGTGATAGATTTATATTCGGAGATATACAATTTCGTTGACGAAATATATATTGTATATCGAAGTGATCAGTATCTGTATTATAACATGTATTGGTATTCTATTTATGATGAGTGACATATATTTACCCTATAATTGCCAATTTGAAGTCGAGACATTATTAGGTATGTACCCCTTGTTTTATATCACTCTTTCCTAAGTCAGGATATATCATCTGTGCCAGGGCTGTAGGCATTGCGGTGAGAAGTCGTGCTTCTGCTCCTAATAAAACCTTTTGAGCTAAGTCCAAGTATGGATTAGGTCAGTTTTCTCGCCTTGGCAGACTTGGTATAGTTTCTTGAACACAAGAATGTCGTCCTATAATCTACTTGGGTGCTAAGTGCATAGTATTTAGGTCCAGTTTCTGGATCTTCTGTATTCTCTTATTATTTTTCGAGTTGGATTCAAAAATTCATTGTTCTTTCAGGTCTAGATTCGTCATGGAGCTAATGTGCCGCAAAGGTTAGGTGCCATTCTCGGACGCGCCTAATTTATGGATCACAAGAAATTCTCCTAATCGCCTTGGGGGCTAAGTGCCAAGGATTTATGTCCAGTTCTACGACCAACCTAATTCTCCTTTGACACAATACATTCTCACTATTATCCGCACTTGGGTCTAAGTGGTGCGAGGATTGGGTCCAGTTCTCGACACCTAATATCTTTGCACAAAAATTAATTTTTTTTTTTTTATATTTTTCATTTTAACTCCTAATCGCCTGGGATATATGTTCCAAAGGTTTTAGTTCCAGTTTCGACCCCCAATTTTATTGAGATGCAGGAATTATTTCTAAACGCTTCTTGGGGTTCTTTAAGGCACTGCTAGTGTTTCCAGCTCAGTTTGAGGTGGCTAAGTGATCCGGTCATTTTTATTAGCCTTGTTAAGATTAACCGCCCATGGGGTTTACTTGTGTTGTCATATTTCTTTGGGACAGCACCAGGATTTTTCGGATTAAATGGCCTTATTTTTCTGTTGTTTGTAACGCCTTAGGTGGGCAAGTAAAACGTCACATGTTTATTTGTCTTCAGGGATTCGTATTGGGGAGATCCGCGTTCTCGTTCAGTTCACGGACAATTCAGGAGACTCGAGCTTTCGTGTTGTTAACTGGTGTTTAGATTGCGTCACTTACTTATGGGCAGTGGTAGGGGAACTGCTATTGGGATCATCAATCCCGTGTAGGCGATTGTTCCTACTTTGTCGGTTTCCTAGTTCTTAGTCCCGCAACACTACGTTTGTCTCACGATAGTTGAGTGGTTACTCATATTTTGGTGATGGCTTGGGCTGTTGTAATATATGCGGTTTGGAGTGCCAGGCAGTTAAAAACGATTCTCGTCAGGGTGGCTGCGCTTGTGCCCAAGATTCTCAGGACCGCCACGTCCAGTGTATTTTCAATATCAGGGCGATGTTAAGTTTATCGCTAAATCTCTACTGGGTCCAGGAGGTACAACCTGCGGACATGGCTTCCTCAACTTTTGTATCACATCGTTCTCCAAGCGACTACCACCGCCCCCAGTTTTACAGATGGGTTTGCCAAGACGCACTCCACTATTCAATTGGTCGAGTCGCGGCGGTACTCTAAAATGGCGGGCAAAGTCAACACCTCCGATCAGAAGGTTTAGGACTCACGGCCTCAATTCTATTAGTGTCATCCCGGACCCAAGAGCCTAGTTTCTCGACGCAGACGTAGCATTTTTTTTCCTGCTTATGGCTAATAAACGACCACGCGCTGGAGGGGTTTCGGACCGTTGGCCTCCAGTTTTCTCGGCAACCTCAAGTCCCCAACGCTTTTTCAAACGGGCAGTAGTGTTAGTTTATGGATCAAATGCGTAAGACTAGGGTCTTTATTTCTGTAAAAACGAATGCCACACAATTGAATAGAGGGAAGAGTGTTAGAGTTTGTCCTATCCGTCGCTCTAAGAATAAAGGTAAGGCCATACGGTCACAACAACATAATCTCTTGGGAGTTTCAAACCCAACTTGAGGTTGTGATAAGCATACACCAAAGTAATAGAGGTTGGCAGTTTCTAGTACTTCCAACCCCCCCTCAGTTTTGTTCATCCGAAATAGTAGATAATAAGATGCCTTGTGAGATTCACAAAAGTCAGAAAATAACCGCACGCGATGAGGTTGATACTTCTCTTGGAAAAGTATTTAGGAGGGAACCAACAAGGGTCGCAACAGACGGTGAAGTCGGATAGTGCTAAAAAATACAATATCCCTTCTTTCCCTTCTCTGAGTTTTTTTCAAAGGATTTTTTCTTTCCAAAGAGATACATTTCGAACAGGACGAATTCTCACTTAGCTTCTTAGATGTTCATTGGAAGGTATTTTTTACTAATGATGCTGTAACATCTATATGCTGAATCGCGCGCCATAGTTAGGTTCTATTAAAAATATTGGTTTACTGATTTTTGGTCTAACTGATATGGGTTTTCTATGAAACTTTTTCAATTGGGTTATCAAATTACGCAGAATCTCGCAGAATAATCATATAGGATGACAACAAAACATTTTAGAGATACTCCGCCGAATATCACGATTGGCATACGCCGTTCTAGAATCTATTCTTGGGAT
Source organism: Bassia scoparia (assembly GCA_008642245.1). Taxonomy (NCBI): domain Eukaryota; kingdom Viridiplantae; phylum Streptophyta; class Magnoliopsida; order Caryophyllales; family Amaranthaceae; genus Bassia; species Bassia scoparia. Next base: position 60,646 of record SNQN01001132.1, on the reverse strand, counting down.
GAGTGCTAAGGACTTCCGCTGCTTTGAGAGAGTAGCAAGGAGTGTCATAGGGTGCGTCGTTAATCAAGGGAAAACGTACAACCAGAAGATAGAAGATTCGGTGAGGGAAAAATTCCAAAAATGATTTGGAGGTGATTTGGTTGGAGGAAATATTCAAAGGGGAAACAACGACAAATACATTGCACAGTATCTAATATACGAACAAAGCTTGATGAGCGTATAGGTTTATCGTCTTGAAGTATACCACAGGCACAGCAGCCCTTCGAAGCTTGTACACATTGAATATTTGTGTGTCCCATGAGAGGCGGAGGCCTAATAGGTCTACGCTCCAATAGAGGTCACAAGATACTTAAAACGATTAAATTTGCCACAACTAGCCACAGACAGGCGCTCATAGTTCCAATTAACGTCTAGAAGTGATGATGAGCGGGATATATTGCTAACTGACGTGTCATTTTCTCATTGGAGGGGCGTATATTGAGCGCTCATCCTGAGCGTATATGGTATACGCAAGGAGAGCTGTGTTGTTTGGCCTGCTCTCTCTCGATCTACAGAGCCTAGTAGCGGTGCACTACAGATACATAGCGGAAACTTCGGGACACCATATCCCGTCGGCCAACTCTGCCTACAGCTCCGTATTTATACCCAGAGACACCCCACCCTTGGACGCGATACAATTTAATTCATAAATAGGTTAGGTCGAGGCTTACGCCATCTTCTCCTGCAGCTTCTCGAGACATGCTAAACGACTGCAATGAAGGAGACTATCAACACAGCAGCATTTTGGAGCCCGCTCCATCAGTAGTTAGCAATATATCAAAGGCTCTACTCGGCGTTCCGACTGAGTTTTCCGGTACATGGCTAGAAGTTACCAATCCGAGTAACAAGGTTGGAGCTATGCGATGAGATCTCACATAAATTCCCCACGCGAACACAATACTATCTCTCTCACTTCTTTTAATATGAGAGCACATCAGTTGTTTAGTATGAAGATTCTGAAATAACTATTAACTTCATCATGCAATAGAGTAGATAGTAAATCCACCTTAGGTAGACATACTCTATAGTTTATCGGTAATTAACCAATGTTATGCGATGTTTTTCAAATGTTGCAAAAGGTTTCAGGCCCGGCATGGATTCTCTGTTTTTCTCCACGCTATCAAACTCATTCAATTTCATGCTCAACTAAACATACAGTATGGTGTGTCATAGTAATAAGAATCTTTCTCACTCGATTAAGTAATTGCAAACTTGAGGAGACGAAAGATCAGTTAGTACCGGTAGCGCGTTTTGATCTAACGAAGGACTATACAATAATTGTACTGATTTCTAGCAGGGTTCAGATGTGAGTCATGACACTTGTTCTAGCAATGGATTGTGTAGGGTTATGTCGCAGATTGCTGTTTTCCACTAACTTGGATATCTCTTAAGTTGTATTGCATTAGTGAGACTCGCTTCATGTTTAGCGATGATGGTCGGAAAGATGAGTATTGTGCTCGTACAATATACCGTTGTGGTGGACAGTTTTGAGTGCTATCTTCTACATGATTATTTTGAGTCCATATATAGACATACTTGTAGCTTGAGTATCAATATTTTGCTAGATCGTACTCAATTACAAGAGTTATGTCTATAAACATAATGACCTACATCTCGTAGAGGGTGCCTATAATAACACTATATATGAGACGCGGGAATTGATGTGAAATCACTCTTAAATAGATTACACTACTGGACCAAGCTCGTCAGTTTATAGATCGCCGCTGAGAGATGAAAATCATGATAGTTCAAAGGCTAGCAAGATGGTCACCCAAAGTTCTCTAGACGATAGTTAAAGTTCGGCACTATAATGGCTTTTCGATAGCTAATAGGGACTGACTACAGTTGCATGAGATTAGCATCGGCCAATACATACTATACACCTATATAGCTAATCTCCTTAGTGAGGGATGAAGAAATCAATAACAGACGTGCAAGCATGGACCTATGAAGCTCTAAGATTAGGACACGTGCTCAAAGGGAATTTCAGATAGGAGAGAATATGTTGAATGACAGGAAGACTAGTTACCTCCAAATTGGATATAATCGTTCGTATTCCTAATATGACGCAATTCAAAGTGCAAGAACTCAGGAAAAGGCAATCAAAGAAAAAGTTATGGCGAAGGCAGAGAGAAGGGAAGAGCGCGCTACTCAAATTGTCGCAATCGCCGAGGCGTTTAGAAATTGTGGTTATACGAGAGTATGTCTGCCACAGCAGTAATTATCCGCCCTCTCTACCTGCTTTGTAGATGCACACTCCTAATGAATCAGCACTAGTCTTATTTGTTGTATGTGAGAGTGCCACATTGCTTAGTTGGCTGAGTACCTGCATAACCAGTATGGGTTAGGGCTCGATACAAAATGAGCATCAGTTCTCGTTTGGGAATAAGACTACGTTCTAAGGCTCTTTCACTCTAAGGTGAGCAGACCTCTCCCATACATCGACAACCTACCCCAGGCCTATCACCAGAGCACAAGTGGAGGCTGCGCACACAGGTGTGGTGGGGACTCTCTGGGCATCAGATTGCTCACCGTAAAAGATACCTGGATCGTATGTATGCTATAGGCTGTAGAAGGGCAGGAGCAAGGCGCCTTTTTCTTTCTAAAGGCCTTGTCTCCCTGGCTATTAGAACTCAGTCCTGGCCTATAACAGGCGAAACTGGAGGCGTGCCAAAAGAGGGCTCCAATGCCCTACAACATATCTGGCATCGGACTTCGTAGGGTCGCGTAACTTTCAACATCTTGGTTAGGTATATAGCACAGCTCACAGACATGAATCCTATACTGGCTAAACTTCACTCACTCCCCACTAGATGAGGGGATTCACTCCTTATATGAACTCTTAGACATGTATGTTAGCATAAGATATATGGGAGGCATGAAATTAATGGTCCGCGACCGTTAGCTAGCAGATAGGAAATCTCTCATGGGCTAGCGTGAAGTATGCAGACGACTGTTATAAACATGCTTCGCAGGATAACTTGATAGTGACCATAAGGGAGGGATTAACCCTAAACGCACTCTGTAGTGTGGTGTCATTGCTGGTTAAATTGGATGTGCCAATGACTAAGCAATCCATCACCAGGACGCAGCGCATCAGGTATCAGTTCACCGGGGAAGTAGTGTCGCAACAGGTAGTTACTGGAATCAGCAGGGTACCGTTAGACATTATAAGTGGAGGGTATCTGGCTGCCATACATCGCTAAATAATCCCTGCATGTGTCAGACATGTCGTGAGGCACGGATAAATGGAAGATACTAGAAACACGAGCGGGAGAGCGGTTTGACTGGAAAATCAGCAGTGTACGCTATTAACTTCGGTACTGCATCTAGTATACTAGACGACAATGCGGAGATCTCTTGTGTTACAACACGAAATGAAAGAGTCTACGTGATTCGTATGTCCTCACGCTTCTGCGTGTAGATTATCGAATATATACTTTGCGATGTAAATGGGTACCGCCTAGGATTATGTATACCGTCTCATAAGACTTTCGACAACACTTACATTATCCATCAGCATCACTAGAGTCTGACAACAAAGACATCTGCAGATTTATTATAGCTCAAATATAAATCACGAAGAATTGAAAAGGTATTACGGTCATACAATTTTAGCTAAAGAGCTCATCATATCGAGCAGATCTCTAATCGTTTAGTAGTGAGAATCGCTCTGCCATTAGTCTCATTGAACCATGTAATAGAGATTTCTAGTATCACAGACGCCATATAGTCTAAGGCCGGAGCAGACGGAACTGCAACTTTACCTGTAAAGGGTTCTTTGACACCCTTCGAACCATTAAGAGTCCACATAAAAGACTCTGCAATCTTAGGTAGCTTCTGGACTCACATACGCACTACTAGGTGTAGGCAACAAGAACTTTCGACCTTAGACAGCCTAACCATACGTTGACTTAGCGCATTCTTTTGACCTCATCTTACCCTCTAAGAAATGTCCACATCTCAGTGTCTGGGCGGACACGTGTGGGGACACAAGGCTATAACCACACTACATTCTTAATATCACACATAGGCACTGGACCTAGAAACCACTACTTAGACGAGAGTAAGTGTCTTGACAGGATACTATTTGGCGCAATGTCGTGGTTTGGTGCCCCCTTTAGTTACAAAAAAAAAAATAAATAAAATTCAAAAAAAACAAACACAAAAAGAAAAAATAACTCAACTAAAACAATTTCGAAAAAAATTTCAAAATGAACATATAGGCGCACTCCTTGCATAAATCATTCTATGGAAAGATGACATGTTGGACGGCACCTCTTTTCAGGAATTAGGAACAATGCATTTTGCATCTGTTTCATGTATTCAATAAATGACCAAGGAAGCTCCTCTACTAAGGGTTTGCTTTTGTTTGAACTTTTTGAGGAGGAACAGGGGTCGAACTGGCCGTTCTCCCTCACTCAGTCTCCTTGTCTTCGTTTAACCTCCAACGATAGACTATGGGACCGCACTTTCTCCCTCATGCCCTATGCTCATAGTACCTACCTTCCATCTACACCTATCAGGAAGCATGGCACCATTATTTCCCACACCACACCTCATCATCCAACCACTCAAGACCCTTTATGACAAACACAGGGCGTTTGACTACAGCCAACATCCACCCATAGGGCTCCTCAGGCCCAGAAGGACAGGTGAAAAGACTAAATCGCTTTCATATGTAGCTCGCATAAGACAGACTGCTAACAGATCTCTAACCTCCTCAAAGTCCTTCAACACCACAAAATGGCTCCGCAAAAGACTAGAGCATACACTCACACACAGCTTGGCGGGAGATCACCGTTCCACATAGCTATGGAAGATATTAAGATCAAAAGGGAAGTTGAACTTCAGGACCTATTTTGGAGCACATAAGAGACTATCTATCACTCTAGTGCTACCAACAGCAAACTGTTTGAAAAGGCAAATCAAAAAAGCCACCACCCATCCTTCTCAACCAAGGTCAAAAGAAAGGAAAAGAGGGGGAACCACAACAACATCCTTTGACCACACATACACCTTACTAAGCAACCAAATAAACTGAGCCACAAAGGAAAATGTCTCACCTACAGATGGTTAGACCGAAGACCATTAGCCACGATAGTCAATAAATAACCAACACTAAAAGACCAGCTATACCCGTATTCCATACTAAAATGGAGATGTTTTAAGACCAAGGACGGCATTGTGCACCTATTACACGGAATTGAGGAATAGGCACCCTCGCCATCCTTGAGTTAATCCAAACGTCGTCTTGTAGTAACAACTTCTCCTTATGGAGAACCGAGGACTAACTCTTCAGAAGAAGTTGAGGCTCTTTGCAAAGCGTTCCATGAGGCTAAAGAATTCAGCTCCTTGGGAAAGCTTCGAGTCGTTCTGCCACGGAGGGTAATGCTTGGAGGGTTGAACTGGGTGATTTCCTCTCAGCATCTCTTTGTGCATCATGAGATTATCATCAGTGTAGAATTAATGAGGTATAGGTTTATCCAAGTTGAAAAATTCAGTACACATTATGAATGGGAAGTGACCACAATAATACCAGAGAGGGTGTAGGAAGCATCTTAGTAACCACCGGGCAGACTTCAATACTCGAGGCGGCAGGCGTTAACAGGACTTACACGCATTAACTTGGCTATTACGGTGTATAGGGTGTAGGAAGACAGGAAAGTCATTTATCACTGCCAACTATGAAGTTGAAATAAGTGCCCAATAAAAACCACCCCCACATTTCAAGGTTATACCTGTCTATGGGTTCAGTCCGTATACGCTCTACTGGTGAAGGAAAAGAGGATGCTCATGGTAATGACAGACCTTCATTTCTAACCTCACAGCCAGAATACAAAGATATATCGAAGGGGTACGATACAAGAGCGCTCGGGTGTACACTACCTACTGGTGTTAGACAATAGGATTCTCCTTAGGGACGATCATACCAGGGAGTGGAGGCCTGGGATAGAGGAATGGATCGTGGGGTAGGCAGGAGTTCTTGTAAGTCTGTTATGGATCGAGTCGGAGAATATAGGTTCAGGAATATTCCTATATTCCGCTAGAGCTCTACTGTTACTATACTCTATATATCCCCAGTTTTGCGAGGATTACACTAGCAAATGTCATGTTCAGGTTTAGGATCAGAGTGCCAGCTGAAAATGGTGATGGCACTCATATGGCCTTTTTAAACATCAAACTCTTTGACATTAATAAAAAGTTGTTTTCTCATTACTTTAGCTCTATAGTTTGTGCTTTAACCTTTAATGGGAACTCAAATTAATGATCGACCTCACAATCATGGACATTGCCAAGAGAGGCTTCTTTCATAGCTCACAAACACCTATTCCTCCATTTCCCTTCACAATGTCATCCCTATGCAACACCACTTCTGAGCCCATAACGACCAAATGAGGTATAAATATTTCAGGACGGCTAAATACATAGTCACCTCTTACCTTCAGGTACACTTCACACACCACATTAGTTCCGACTACCGGTTAATGCTGCATCCAAAACGGGTCACCGTAGGAAAAGACATGAGTTCAAATAGAAAAGAAGAAGAGAAAAGTAGAAAGAATAGAGAGATAGTGGCATTAAGCAAGACAAACAAAGCATAATAAGAAAATGCAAAGTTCAATTTGCCCAACAATCAATGCTCTTACCTACTTCACTCATTCATCTCTTAAAATATTTTACGTAACCCATTAACTGACAAATCAAGTTCAAAGCCTCGTATTTCAAACAAAACAAAGATCCTTGAAAAGGCACACTGAGCGCACAATCCATCCGGTGACACCTCTTGTGATTTCATTCGGGAGTTTTCAATACCTCCAAGCCACAGCCTACACTTACAGAGGGCATAAATTAGTCCTACTCTATTAGACATTGTGGTCCAAGAGTCATTCACTATTATGTCAGAGCACCATAACGTACCAGGTCAGTGACTACAGCGATACGTAGGAAAGATCCTCTTGAGGTCGCGACACAACATGACCCAATGCTCGAGGTCTTCTAGGTGCCATACATGGTTTGGATTCTCTTTGAGAAGTCAGAAGCCAAATTCCTATGTGTAGACACTTGACAATCAAAGTTAACTCCGAGATCATGGAACACTACATCATCAAGATCGTTCCAACATCATTCATACTTCCTACTATATATATAAAGCTTACTCTTAAGTAAACACATTAATTAGTCCATTGTCATATTTTTTTTCATTGTAACCTCTAGCCTATTCTTAAAAGTAAACTAGGGTTCTCCTTTAATTAGAGGTTCTATCTCTCTCCATCTAACCAGTTCATCTTTAAGCGTCTTTAATCACTCGAAATTCTAATTTGATCAGGTCAGCTTTTCATCAAGGATGCAATTCTCCTCAAAGCTCCAAAATACGGTCGGCATTGTCGTGCAATTCATGCTTTGTGGTCCTGTACTCAATGCAGAGACAATTAAGAAACATCATGAAGTTTCTTTCGAGTGTTTTGAGCAAGGATCTAATAATCTCCATCCTCATAAATCCTACCTCTCTTTCCTCGAGCATAGCAGTTCTATTTCAGTTCTTCCAAGCTTGTATATCTGTTAGTATGCTTTGTTGCATGATATATCAAAAATAACGGATAACATCGAAATTAACTAAGAAAATGAAAGGGAACATTGAATAAAAACCCCTATGATATCATTGTTTGGTATCAAACGAGCTAAGCCGACAACCCATGACTCACAACATTCATTGCCTTACTCAACCATCGTGCCTACCCGAGGCCATCAAGCTGGGGGCATCACCCACTATCAACACCACAAGCCATTCTATACGCGCCAATTAATAACCCATGGGCTTTTTGGGTCTCACATCTGCAACTAACAACATAGCACTCACGCCTCTGATATATATCGCTCCGAAAACATTCCTCACCACCAAAATGGAACGAGCGACATGAGAACGACATCCTCCTTTCGGACGTACAAAGCTCTTAACACCCGTATACATGTCACATTAATCTTCCCATTCGGCATTCTCAAAGACGCAACATTGCATGTCCGCAGGACGCTTCTCATACGCCGATCCCATCATGCTTGAACGGGTCATTAACACTGGGACTATCATCCTTATCGGGTATACACTCACGCACCTCCTGCACCACAAACCACCTTTACACATCTATTTGCACCGTGCCAACATTTTGCACAGCCTATTGGCACCCACTTGTTCGATTCTCTAACTCGTGACTTGATTACTCACATTACACGCATTTGGCAAGTTATGTCAGTTGACAGGTTTCACGTATTTGCACTACTGCTGTTGTCATAACACAAGTGTAGGGGCCTCTTGGATTGGCATTGCATAGGTTTGTTCGCCGGATCAAGCGCCTAGTACTGTTAGGATGGTTACTGCAGTGCGCTTTATAGTTTCATATTGTTTGTTACTTATGTTGTTTCATGTTCCAGGGTGGGCGGGTTTACAACGATATCGTCGGGATGGTTCCCACGAAGGTATGCCAGGGTTATTGGTCGTTTCGTCAGACGGAGACTTTGGATCCTGAAGCGGTAAGCGAGTGGCTTTCGACGGAACTGGCGATTTACCCTTATCGGTTTCGTAGTTCCAGGGTAGGTGTACCGGGCCATGCGGATGACATCGAGAGAGAAACTTTGTGACACTGGGTGTATTCTGACGGGAGATTTTTCGTCTTCTTCAGATCAGGTCAAGTGAGCTAGCAAGTGCGGTGGTTTCCCAACAAGGAGATCACAAACTCCTTTGAGCAGACTCATATACGGAGGGTTTGAATTTTTCCTCTATACTTCCCACCCGGGGGCTAAGAGCGAGGAATCATGATTGATGTATTTGGTAAATTTTCAAACTGTTTTACAGGGGCAACAGATAGTCTATCCACACTCAAAACGGATTCTCTCAACTAAACAATTGGTTAAGCGGAGTATATATATCCAAGGTCCTTAAGGTTCTTATTCCCTTTCTATACATACGAACAGCCTATAACAAAACCATCAGTCTCGAGTCTAGCGCTTTTTTACTACGGATACCTAGGCGGGAAACAGAATAATCTCAAGCAGCCGACAAGCGTAGTACGGGTGTATGTCGGAAATCTGTCATCACTTATCTCGCTTAAACATGATATGTTTTCCTGAAGGTTCACAGCTTGATATAATTTTAATTTATTATTCTTTCTGGTTGTTACTATAAAGGAAATCTTCTCCCGCTACATCGAAGATTTGTCAGCACATATAGGAAAATTATTACTTATATCGCGGTCACTGTTTATATGGAATTATCTCTTAACTTCTTCTTATACCGCTCAATAGAAGTGTTGTCTGTCTCCTCCAAGAACGGGCGACATTTTTTCGGAGTTTTGGAATTTTCTCGCCGCCCGACTGTAATCAGAAAATAGAGGTTACTACCGCAATACTATCCAGTATACCCAAACTCTCAGGACCAGAACCATGAGACCAAGGTCATACCTAGGGAGAAAAACCACGTACCGATGGATGGAGTTGAAGGATCTCTCAACGGAGGCGACCAAATTCCGGGAGGGCACAAACACCGATGGGGCCGGAAGCTGTGTATTCATCTTTATTCATTCACTGCTAAATATAGAGACTATTACATGTTCTGTTAATATATATCATCTATGTTAACTCTGGTTGGGCGTGGTAATACTACAGGGTCACTCAGGGTCGCAGAACTGTTTCCGTTGAGGGTATTTGCTCCTAACTAATCGTCCCCTCTGAATTCGAAATACTTAAGGTTGACTATTCGTCTTAGCGAGACGCTATCGTCTCTTCAGACTCGTCAAAGTGGGGGCTTCTAGTAGACCCCATATCAATTGGTGCGTATAATGAACATAAACTATTTATTGAATTCAAATCTCACTCCAAAGCAGCTTTTCAGATAAAAACAAATCCAAAACCGATCTTATGAACTGTCGAAAAAAAAACAGATATTACAAAGTATGTCCGGTTTTTAGTGGCGTCACAAAAGACGTATTTTTGTCTGGTTTATAATCCGATTAACGTAACATAGTCATATGCATATTTTGATATAGAATACAATAAGTTAGAGTAAATAAACATTTACGACGCATGTTCTGTATTACATCCCAAGAAAAAGGAATTACTGCAAGATCATAACAACTCTTTAGAAGCGTCAGGATCGGAGGCAAAAAAAATTATTTTTCATTTTATTTTGTCATACTAATAGTACGGTTTTTGATTAAACAATGCTGATGCTTTAATGCATGCTAGATTAGGTTTTAGTCAAAAGGCTGAATCTTCATGCTTTTTTATCGATTGTTCATCATGTCCCGTCAATTTTGCTGAATCGCCATGAGTCTTGTTTTAGTAGTAGTTATGCTTCTCTGATTGTTCCAACTATGGATTTTCTATGGGACTTCGTTAGCATATGTGTTTAAATACGCAGAAATTCCAGCAAATATACACCTTGGAAATATATTCTAGATACATTTACTCCTCGACGAGAATATACGTGGAACCTTAACTCTAGAACATTCTAGAAATTCCTTGATTGGAGCAGCGATAGAGGAGTCGTTGATCAGGTTGCGTCGAATCAAGGGGAAATCACCGGTAAGTAAGAAACTCCCGAGGGGAACAGGCCAGGAACATTTCAAAATATTCGATTTCGGAGAGGGTTGGTTCTATGTATTTAGAGGAGGAGGTGAGTATTATCAAACTATCAAGAATGCAATAAAAGAGCGAATGTTAGGAAAGTGGATTGCGCAAGTTGCACGAATGAACTTAGCAGCCTAGTATACCCTGTGGCTGGGGCTTACAACCTGTTTATAACCCGAAGACATGGCAGGCATGCGTCAAGGGCTATAGCTCGGAGTATATACGTCTCACAACAGGAGCGTAAGTATAGTGGCGGTACTGCATTATACACAGGAGATTTTAAAGCGTGATCAATTCGAGCCTAAACAAAGACATATGATTATGCGGTATGGGATATTCGTGGCTCTTCTAAGATGCACGCGTGAACTGGGCTTTGATACGAGCTGCTCCGATGATCATTATGCGTAACGACATTCGCAGGGGGCTTTGTATTTGTTAGTGCCTTAAGTTTGACGCATTGGTTTGCCCCCTGGGCTTGGGCCCTCAGGTACAATCAGCTGACCTAAGCCAATCAATATTCAGCGGTTAAGTCAGAAAATTTAACCAGGTCTATTAACCAATTTTACCACCATGGCCCAACCATCGGATTATTGTCTACAGGGGTGTGCCGCCTGGTTTGATTTGTGATATCCCTGTAGATCAAAGGGCCATCCGGACTGCAAACTTTTCATATTCTCGCAACCGCACTCCTACCGGGCATCACTCTCTCTCTCTCTCTCAGGCACAACTACATATACACGATCAACAGAGACACATATGAGACAGTATTCTATTATCGTTTTAGTAGTTCAAACAGCATAGTCGATTCCTTTCTATCGAATCTTAACAAACTGTCGATATACTGACCAAGCGTTGATAAATTCTGAGATTGAACACCTAAATAAGTGCATTCTTAATTGACAAAGTAAGTCGTCGGTCTTCGAACTGGGTTCTTTTAATATGACTAACCATGATCTGATAGGGTATACGTTTCTCCCGATTAATATCATTTTAAAGCATATGGTGAGAAACTCACTTTTAACTTGTTTCATGTAAATATGTAGGGGGTTTGGGTTCAGTCAAACCTTTGCAAGGTTTTCATTTGGTCTATCTCTTGTATTCACTTTTTATCCTATACTTACTTTACTAAAATATCACTATACAAATTCAAACATATAGATCTCATTAATTATTCTACTTCCGATAAAAAAGCAATTATTGAACCGTGCGACATAGATCCATTCGAAGCCACTCTCAGCAACGGTTCGGACTTGTTTTCTGCGCTTGGTAATATCAAGGACTAACAATTATTCTTCATCTCTGTTTCTTTGCATTTGTAGGTCGATTCAAGGCAAAGGATTCGGGTTCAAATTCGACGCTTGTGTGCCCAAAACTGAACTTTCACTGCCTTTTTCGTTTCGCATGCAGTAATACTAAGGAGATACAGTTATGTCGTACAGCCTCAGATTTTGGAGCAACATATAATTGGTAAGTTTATATTTGCATCTAGAACATCTTTTATTCCGCCATTTACTTTATGGCTTGAATTCAATCACATCATTGCATTGTTTCCATATGCTTTATTTAGGTTCACTCATTTATTCTCGTGCTATAACAACAGACCTGATAAGTAGGTTAGTATTGTGAATCACATTTAAAAGTACATGTTGATTAACTTGATGGATCATTACCTCGTTTTTTTGCATAGGCGCCTGCTTTTTGGGTATTGGAATGTGGATGTAGGATGCAAATGGTGGTGTGAGGGTTCACAATGTCTAGGTTAAGGTAATAAACTCTTGTGCGCGAATCAGAATAGACAAAAAAGGATACTCAAGGGTAGGGCAATTCTTTAAGGAGTTTATGAGGCCCACTGACACCTGTATATCTTGAAAGGTGGCTAAAAAAGACGTAGTTTGATTGGTAAGGATATCCACGCCTTCCAGAGATAGATCCGCTTCTAGATAATGAATGGAATACAACAGTGCAGTGAGCGAGAATTGCTTCCAGACCAGATGATGCACGCACCGTGCGTATCCTTCCGTGGCTATACAGTAGGCGCCTAGGCCGCAAGTTTCGAGAGGCCTTCATTCACAGCACCGTCTCGAATGGTCGTGGACTTCCGGGACGGTAAGGTGTGCTCTCGAGGCATCCCACAAACGACTGGGAGTCCTTAACGGATATTACATATGTCGATGCGTGGGGCCCTGTATCCTGTTTTAAGGCCCATCTAAAGAGGAAGTGGAAGGTGACCGTATTTGCTCCGGACGCGTCCGTGATAACCTTCTAGCACGGTGGCAGACTCCCTCACTCGACACAACTACCCACGCACTCACGTGCGGGCTCCGTGGCTCAAGCCCACGCAAAGCACCTTCGATGTAGTACCAAGCTGGCGGCCACGACAGCGATGCACAGGCTACGCAACGCTATTTAGAGGGACAGTGGCGCTCTAGAGGCGGCGGCCACACTGTGGACAAGTCATACCCCAGCAGTACTAAACGCGACCATAGAGGAACTTTAGAGTAGCTATATCCGTAGTCCAGTTTCCTCGGATCGCCCGTGATTCCATAAGATGAGACCACCCTATTATACTGGGATACAATCTTAATGGGAGGCAGATGTGAAGAATGAAGGATCCATTCGCGCCAATGGGTAGTAAAATGCCCCAAGGGTTTATTACGGCTGCTCCCGGAGTTCTGCACGGCACCCACCTAGTTGCCATATTTAGCTCAGTGGAATTTGATGTAGCTTATTTGCATAAAACAGCCATGGGCAGCGGGTTTCGAAACATAGCGCGCCACTGGTAAGGGTTTTTAATTCGGGGTTTGTCCCTAACTTCCTCAGCTGGTAGGCTTGAACTTGTGTAGTGTTTCCCTAACTCCCGTGGTAGCTGCAACAGTTTTTTCCCTGTAGTCTCTATATGTGGTCAGTAAATGCCATCATGACGCGCAATTTACTTCGGGTACAGCTGTAATACCCTCGGATACTGTCCTTGACACGCACCTTCTTGCCCATGATCTGGCAGATTGCGAGCTGAAAGCGTCATGGCTTTTGCGATTGCTCCAACATCTGTCCTCTCCATGCTTACTGAGGATTGGCATTCACCTTCCATGGTGGGTTCCCCTGTAGTGTCGAGTGCATGATGTGGGATTCTTACTCCTCACTCATCTGGGTTCACGAGTTACGCCTGGGACCATTGTAATATTCATAAGCCACTATTATATCTTATAGTGACTGCTTTACTTGAGCATAGGACTTGACCAAAGGGTGCGATATAGTGCGGGATACACTCCCGCTCATGGAACTTTTTTCAGCTAGTCTTTGGGCAATTTGATGAATGATGGGAGTTTCAGTTTGGGTTTACATATAGGAGACAGTGGGTACCTAATCACTTGCCTTCCTTAGGGTAGGGGCTAAAAATCCTGGGGTAGGATTTTCCTACATTACCCTAAAGGAAAGTTTAAGCAATCTGTGCCACGATTTCAGCATTTTTATACCTGGCTCGACCACTTAATCTTTGGAAGAAGGTTTATGGATTAAAGAGTCGAGCGTGGGGCTACTGTTTCGGCCCACCGAAAGATGGGCAGGCCCAATAAGTAATAAGAAATGTCATTACTGTTTTCTTTGACCAGTAAAGAAAAGAGTTCTAAAGGAAGATCAACTGAAATTTAGTTAGAAGTTCTTCCAGATCCCTTTCTAACATTGATTAATTATAATTCCTATACCCTCACTGTTGCCTATAAATAGGGGGTGAGGGTCACTTTTTCCAGGGGACGGATTCTGACATTTTTCACCAGAAACACTAGTATTTTCTCATACTTTCTCTTTCTCGTTTTTTCTCTCCAGCCTTTGCTGACTTAAGCATCGGAGGTGGTCCCCAGGGATACAACCCCTGGGGCCTCTACTGCATTTTCTCTCTCTTAGGAGCTCCGGGCAAAGATTCTTGGCAGGTTTTCCGGCGTGTTCTTCCGATCTCAATCCTATTCAAGATAATCCAGATCAAGTTCCTGTATTTCCGTACTCCTATCCTGTATTTGGGACCAAATCATTCGAGAACCAAATTAAACATAGTTGCTACTTTTATTATTGCAATTTAAAACTAGGCCAATCACTAACTAGTATTGATTACAATTCAATATAATAAGAATAGCAAATTATACTCGACAATCAATATTGCAATAATAAATGTAAAGTTGAATACTAAAACAAACTTTACACTCAATAAATTAACCCCAATAATTATAAATAAATTCAAGTCTAAATAAGATTCAGATCATAGTAATAGTAATCCTATAGAAATTCAAAGTAATACAAAAGAAGAGTGAGAATATATCACTTATACAATTAAACGTCGTCGGAAAATCCGTATGTTTGTACTCACGCTTCTTGCTCCAATTACCGACTAAGAAAGCTTGATGCTTCCAATAACTCTCTTGTCTTCTAAAAACCTCTAAAAACTGACTATACTGACAATTCTTTCGTTGGGACTAAATTGTACGTGTAATCATATATATATATATATAATATAATATATATATTATATAATATATATATATTATAGTTATTTATATATTTATATACTATATATATTAATATATATATATATAGTAATCAAACAGAATGACAAGATATATGAGTAAGGATAAATATTAATCTTATTTGTTTTTTCAACTTGTAGCTTATCGGACGAATATTATGTATTCGTTAGACACATCATGCAACTCCAACCATTCACTATTTTTCTTCCCACGTTTTGGATGTAGCTCATCATATATTTATTTCTTTATTTTATTTATTTTCCTTTTCTTTGCTTATTCTTTTTTTTCTTTTTTCTTCGCTTGCCTAACAAACCTCACGTTGAGTTTGTTATCCAATATCCTTATCTTTTGACTTCTTTTGTTTCTCTATTTATTGGCAACTCTTCATTTCTTTTGTTTACCTACATACCAAAACACAAACATATAATTAAGTATCAATTATATAAAAATAGCTATAAAATATATAATGCTATAAAATAAAGTCTAAAATAATAAAA
>SNQN01001132.1:7059-36320 GCA_008642245.1 Bassia scoparia | reverse complement strand
TCCCCCAAAATTACAGCAAGGAATTCAAAAAATAAAAAGGGGATTGAAGTTTGGCATGCAGAAATAGGATCGAAAAAAAAAAGAAATAAACAAACCTGGAATAGAAAATTGAAGACGGAAGCAACGAAGAATGAATTAGTCGATGAAGAATGTGTGAAGACGAGAAATTGGCGTTCGGAAAACATGAGAAAGTTTCAATGCGTACTAACAGAGAACTAGTTCTCTCGTATGAAGTATTATTTTTGTGTTTTTAAATTTTAAGATAACTACGGGCTACCACTAGGTTTCACAATGGTTAAACTTAATTTAATGGGTAAATTATAAAAACTTAACCGGTTAAACAACACATTTAATCAACTTTTAGGATTAAGTTAAGTAAGACTCATATACTATTTCAGGGATTTGTTTAAAAACACATCCCTATCAAAAGGGAAATCGATCAAATTGCATCCCGTCCAGAGGGAATTTCCGCCAAAAAATTAAAAAAAAAATTGTTTTTTAATGGTATGCATTATTGGATAAAACAATCTATATCTCTATTATGAAAGCACAAGGGGGAGCAATGGTGTCCCCATTGGAAAAATATACAAAATACCCTTACACTTATACATATGTTTAATGTTCATCGACAAAATTCAAATAAATTGTCCAATGTAACATAAATCAATTTCACCAATTAATCTTATTTATATAATGTCAAATAACATTGTCAATATGTAAACATGTAATCAAGCAGTAAACAAATAAAATTAGGATCAAATATAAGCAATACTTCACATCAAATTTTGATTAAAATAATTGTAATAAAAGAAGGTTTCTCATCACTAATGATAGACATATTGCCACTATTATCGCTACAACAAGAAATGTATCTCTGTATTGATAGTTATAAATTGAGCTCTCGTAATATTTAAATTGTAAAAGTGAGATAAATACATTACGATGGCTATTTAACAATTTTTATTGTATAAATATTACAGTGGATACCTTTTACAATATTCGACTATGGCGGATATACAAAGATACATATGGATTTTATGTTATTCATAACACCGGAGATAGGTATTTATCTATCGATTTATTTAGTTTTGTTTTTTTTTATCTTCATCTGCTCCATCTGATTTTTTAGTATTTTGCTGCACACACTCTGGTACTATAAGTTGTATATAAGAGTATTAAGATTATACCAATAAGTAAAACAAAATGTTACTTTCAACATATATAAGTAAACAATGAAAGACTACAATCCTTAATATAATTGACCCAACGATGTTTTTCTCATTTATGTGCCAACTGATGGATGATTATTTAATGTCAATAACGTATTTTTAATTCAAAAAATCAGACGTTTTCTAGACTAGTTTTTGAAAAACAATAATAAATTTATAAAGAACATATATCACATGCATAACATTCTCGAAACACTAAAACAATATTATAGATAATATAAAGTCGCACGCATACGCGTAATAAAAAACTAGTATTCATATTGGCAAATTAGTTTCATAAAAGTTTGTATCTTATAAAGATTTCAATCTTATCTATAACTTAATCACTACAAAAACAAAATGATGTTGATGCAATACATGACATCATCTTATCCTGTGTCCAACCTCACATCGCACACTGATGTAATATTACAACCATCATGTTCACGTGTTAATTCTTTATAAACATGCACTTAATACTAGATTAGTTTGTGCGATACACGATTTTGGAAAAAAAATAATTATTTATAATTTGTATTATAAATAGATCGAGATTTTATATCATACATTATATGGGTACAAGTGTGAATTAAAGTATTTCAATATAACGGGGTACAATTCTTAGACATATGTGATAGTAATTTGAATAGCTTTAAGCTTTATCTTCAATGGCATTTTAAAAACCAAATTATTGAACATAGAAGAAAAAAATCATAATTAATATGAATTTTAAATTGAAGGGAAAAAAAAAGATAATATTTACAAGAATCTAGAAGCATGAAAATAAAGGAAAAAGGAAAATCAATCACAAAAGAATCAAAAGAAGTACTCCATATGTTTTAAAATTTTCAATATTTTTAAGCACAGCCACATAATGGATTTGTTTGGTGCATAAAAGAAAGTCCTACATCTTAATTTATTTTTAGCATTAGTACTGTTCCCGTTTCCGTGGTTCTCTTGCGGAGATTTTTCTTTAACGTTTGATAGAGATAGACAATCGAATCATAGAATTACATTAGACATGCAGAATTGGTAAAGTTGTACTCTTATCTAAGTATAATCGAAGTGATCTTATTGTAGCCACAGTTTTCTGATTCACTAATTTTTTCGTTCCTGCCTTGCTATTTTGCTAGCTTCCTTCATCATTAATATTTATGTATAAGAATATACACATAATTTTAGATTAGTCGGTATGAACTAGCCAATAAGAGGCGTAGAATACAGAGATTTTGAGAATATGTCACTGGAGAGAAGATGATTACAGGATGGAGTAGGAGACATATGTATGCATTATGACTACGGAGTATACATAGTATGTATGGATATGGCTAGAACTAAAGAATAGACCAAAAAAATTATTAATTTTATAATATAGGGATATACTATAATATGGATGAAGGTGTATATCAGATTTTAAGAGAATGTTTGAAGATAGATCGTGATATTACTCTGCATTACTTCCGTATATTTTGTGTATGTTAGTTTTGCTTTTATTTTTAACTGTGTTACTCAGTATAATCTTATGTATGTTTTTTAATTATAATTTGGCTTAATATTATAGTCATGTCTAGAATAGAGTTATTTAGAGATTTAAGCAGGAATAGGTATTTGAGCAAATTTAAAAAATATATAATAAGATCTGGCATAATACTTATTAGGAATTGATGTATGTCAATAAACCTTGAATTAGACTAACACATATGAGTTATTCCTATGCTTTTAAAGTTATGTTTATATTCTTCACGCGCATGCTCTTGTTGGTGTTTAGCTCTAATCTTTATGATTGATAGTTAGAGAAAGGAGACATGCTTATTTAGTTGTACGCGGTAATATAATAATCAATTCAGATAAGTTGATTCGAATTATATGTATTAAGTAATAAGTAATCAATTTTATTCGTGATATACAATAAGATCAAATTTAGTATGTTGATGGTACAATAAGTAATATTCATTTAGTGACTGATTATGTGATATGTACTCGCTGAATAATATTTGCGAAATGGCGTGCCATCTTTGTCTTAGCCATTGGTGATTACATACTTGCGTGGTTGGTAAGGAGGTGTCTACAGGATGAGGAATGATTTTAGAGGAGGAGGCCCACCACGTTTTTATTGGTATCTCTTCCGAGTAGGGTAGAGATGATTTCAGTGTATTAGATCTCAGATGGTCTTTTGGCCATACGGTAAGGTACATTCCACGTAGTCGTCTTTGAGGGTGTCTTTCCTGCCGAAAATTGCTCAGTTATGTTCTCATACGACAGAGAGTGTGTTATATCTTATTTCTAGTACGACCGAGCAGTGGAATCCTATGAGAGAGATAATAAGTTCGGTATAACTTTATAAAATGGTTTTGTAAGTCCTCTTCATATCTGAGTTGTGATAAAGTTTATGCGGGCAGTAGATAGAGCATGTTTCATATAGTAAGGTTTATGTCTACAGTGCTATGCAGACCTGTTATTTATTTATCTAGTTACCTGTTGACTCGTCATGATTAATTATATAGATTTGGATATACATCCCCTCGGTTTTTCGGTATGCTTATTTGGGGGGTTTTTCCCGCCTAAAATGAGAGTTGTTGCAATAAGCGATGGACTCTGTTAGAGTGTTGTTTTCTATTGGGAATATTCTTAGTCGTCGATTAGGTGAAATCTGTATTGTTTGTGTTTCTTCGTCGAGATTATATTTGTGCAGTGTAATTGATATATTATGTTCTGATAGGATAAGTCCAAAGGATCCGCCAGTGATATCCTCAGCTGCCAGCAGTGTAAAGTTGTGTCTGATATTACTTTTGTTGAATGCTGTGTTCATTCAGATGGATAATGTTGATTATCGATGGAGTTTGATTTTTCGCTTCGTGTGTGCTGATGATCACTTGTTCTTTTGGGATTATTGACTACATGTTTATCCTATATCAATGCTTAACTCCGTGAATTTCATGTGGAGTTTTACCACGATATTTTTTATGTTAATTAGAGAAATCGATCAAGATTAATTATAAGTAATTTAATTGTGATGTTCTTGTGGAGTTTACTACGATGTTCTCATGTGGTAATGAAAAAGGGTTGCAATACATATTAAACTAATGAAAACATTGTCAGAGTTCAATAAATTGTGCACTTATTATATGTGCTATGTATCAATGGCATGATAGGTGAATATTATTTTATTTATATATTAAAGGAGTTTTGACAAAAAGATATATGAGCATTATTACAGTGCGAATTGCTGCGTTATTATTCTACATATATTAGCTTAAGACGTAGCTAATCGCTTCCACCCACGTTAGTTCATATTCCTTGCTATCTACTACTCTGCCCAAATTTCTCTCTCATACCTCCTCTATTGTAAGATGTTAAATGTTAAACATTATTGCATTTTAATTTTATTTTCATTGTTATGTATTGGCAGTGAACAGGATAGAGTTATAATAGAAGAGTATATTTAATTAAGGTTCAATGGCAATGTGGTTACTGTTAGTATATAAAAACATTTAATAACATGTGAGCGGTGTATCCTATGTGATATACATATATATTAATTTTTTCTCTCCCTTAGTTTTTAATTTATTAGATAAAATTAAAATATAATTAAATTATTATGTAATTAATAACTATGATTATTAAGAAAATAGTTTTGATTTATATACTATACTGTCGCATTTAATTTAAAGTCGGATATTGCTCGGAGTTTAATCTAGTAATTTAAAAAGATAGGTCAAATATAATGAATATGCTATAATTAATGACTACAATAAATGATGCATGGAAAATTTAAGAATTAATTTAAACTCAAGTGTAAATTAAAGTGGTTATAGGTGTATAATCATTATAATCCATGGTGTAAATGGAATTTGCGGAATTAATCAATGTGATTATCTAATTAATATGATCGAGATAAAAAATTATTAAATTATATTGAGACAATTATATTAAGGTTGGGCTTATTTTATGACAACAAAAAATGTTACTTTTAAGACATAAAGAGGTTAAATTATGAAAGTAAGATTTTTGATCTTTAACACCAATGCATTTGAGTGTTTGTGGAATCAACACAAAATTTGTTGATAAGTTGGTCACTTTAATTCTATTAGTATCATTATGATATTTCGTTTAATAAGCTCACCGAATATGATGATCCTATTGAAAAGATAAAAACAAATTGATTATTATTTAGGTTTGAAGCTTTTGTAATAGAAAGGTGAATGCTCATCTTTTCTATTTGACAAAGTATTAGGTACATTCGGTATGCAACAATAAATTACTATGCATAAGATTATATGCTCTTTTGTAATAGTAATACCCTTTTTATTAATATAGTACTTTATTATTTATCAACTATATTGATGAAAGTGGAAAATGGGTCATATATTGATAATATAGGATCACTATATGTTGATGCCAATAATTTATTGTGCATAGTTGATGATACATACCGTCTCTTCTATTTGGTTTCCCCGCTTATATAATCGAAGCCGGATGACTTTATGAAGGTAAAGTTATAAAAAAATATCTCACCGCTACGGATGAATATGAGCCACAAGTTTTAAATTAATTTTAGTTTTTTTGAATACAAAATATTAAATAAATCACCTTAAACTTGGAACGATTTGGTTGTTGTTTTGAGAATTGGGCTAAATCGACTTTTACAATATAAAGAATTATTTATATATTATTTGTTTTGTGTATAGTTGTAATTTTTGTTTATTCATATGATTCTTTCGTTCTTATTTTTAATATTCTTAGCTGAAATTGTAAATTTTATTTTTATTTATTTTATTGTTTTTATATTTAATATGTAAATTACTTTTTTATTTTCTTAATCTTATCCTTGTATTTACCATATTTTTTCTTTGTGTGTCCCCTCGCTAATTGCATAGGATCGGAATCTGTCAACTATTGGCGCAGTAGTAATGGGATTCTGAGGGGTTGATGTGTTAATGGTGTTGACTTAATGTGTGAGTACATATTGAGTACTGTATATTCTCCGTGGAAGCTGTGTTTGTTACGATATATAGTTGCTTCGTTTATGTATTTTTGGTTTGGTTTTCTCTCTTTTCCAAATCCATATGTTAATAGATTTAGTCGAATAATCAGTTAGCGATTCTTGTTTTTGTTGCGTGAGTACAACGATTATTATGGATTGGTAGCCATTGATTGACACCATCGGTAATCCCATGTAGTATTTATATTATTTTGAGGAGAAAGATGATACCGAAGATTTATCCTTTGATCACATTGTAGTTTTCCGCCATATTCCATTTCGTACCCTCGCGTTGATTTTCTCTTTCATAATCCATTCATTTTCGTACATTATACTCTAGTAGCTAGTGTTATTAATTTAGTACAATCTTTTTGTAATGAGTTAGAGTTAATGCTTTTCTGTTAAGTCAGGGTTAGGGTTGCCATTTAGATATCATTATGAGGTGTATTTTTGTAGAGGATGGGTTAGTAGTTCAGTTAATTGGTGGTCCGGATACTGTCATTATTGAATAGTACAAGCGTATTGGTTTGAGATACCTCCGATTCTATCCGTCTACTGTCAATTTCCTCCTTTCTTTTCAGTTGAAGTCAAATAACAGTTTGGATTTCTCTTCTACCTTACTTACTGCGCTTGTAATGCGGGGTGTAGAAGTACTTTCTTTGCTTGTCTCTGGAGTACCCTGAACTTCCCATTCTCGTTCAAGTTGTTGCTACTGTTGTTTTGAAGGTTTTGCCTGCTTCTTGGCTGACAGTCACTGAGGTTAAGTGATTTGTGGTTTCTTTTCTTTAGGTTTCATGTTTTTGTTCCTGATTCACTTGTTTCATGGTAACATTTTCGAATTTTTCGTGCTTCTTTCGGATTCTTGCCTGAGATTTTTGATTTGTAGGTTTTTTTTTGTTAATTACTCTATGTTTGTATGATTAGTTATTTGAATCTGTGCACTTCTAATTTCCTAGTAATTTGTTTTAAAACACAAATCTTGCAACACGACGATTAATGGTGTTGTCTATGGAACTTTTGTATGTAAGTGCATAGATGTTAGAATGTTGATGATGGTTTTATATTTACTTATGATAGCTTTGGAACTATCTTGTTTTCCACTTCATTAATAGATCTTTGTGAGTGTTCCCTTTATTTTCATGTGGTCGTTTATTACCTTTTATTTTCCATTACTATTGTCTGATAATGGGCTGAATGAGACATTATCGCTTTAATGGTTTCAGCATCTTGGCTTTTCATTTTGTTGACATTAAAGTCCGGTAGTGTTGAATTTTAATAGTGCAGTAGATTATGAATAGATTTGTTATTATTGAGTATGAGGACACAAGCTAATGAACGTAATGCGGGCTCTACGTTATGCTCTACCAAAAGTTTCCCTAAGGTTCAGTTACATTATTGTGAGGGATGAAACATGTTGAATTGGAAAGAAGAACAAGGACTGGTTCGATGGCCATGTATCGACCAAACTTACTCTCTGGGCATGAATATAGATTTAACATTTTGGTCGGTGTTCTTAAGAAAGCTAAGTGTGGATGAACATGAGTTTGGTCTTTTGTGAAGATGTCAAGTGAATATCTCAGGCTGGAATCAAGTGTAGTACCTGCTGTTCCCTTGAAGATTGGGCATGGGGGAGTTTCAATTTTATGAAAGTTGGGGTGGGGCTGGATATATTGCAAAAGGTAGGGTTGACTTAGAGTATGGCCCCACACTCTTACCCATTATTTTTTTGTGAGAGGAATGTCATCAAACTGTGAAGGAGCAAATGAGAAAGGAAAGGAGGTTTTCTGTGGACAGGATAGAGTTGAAGCGCACATGAATGCAATTCAATTTGAAATGGGTTGCCTAACTCAAACAATGAAAACTATGACCCTGTATCTGTGGAAACATGGTTGGACATTGAAAGAACAATTGCCGCGTCCTGAAGACCCCAAGCAATTCAAGAATAGGTTTCGAGGATCATGTGAGATGAAAAGGTGAGAAAGAACATTAGGCATATGAGTTGAGTTGAGAATTTGGGAATGATGAGAACGGGTTCTAGCTCTATAATTTTAGGCAACGCGTGAAAGTGGACAATCACATCCCTATTCATCTGCATGGTGGACACAAATAATGAAAAATGGCCTAGCATTACAAAGGGAATTATATCAACAATCCTATATCTGTCGAGACACTACATCTGATTGCGCTAAAGTTCAGAGTTGACAGACGTGGACTGAAGTATGCAGGAATCCACCAGTGCATATACGTAATGTGAACTAGCCTTTGAAGTCACATCGAAGTAAGCTGCAAGGTTGAACTCAGGAGTTCTCTACTGACCTATCGTTTTTTTTTTAGTCTCCTGTGGTATTTGCCAAAAGCATACAACTGCAGCAGAGGAAGTTCAAGCAAAATGTGTGAGCTGTACCAGAGAAAGATTCCAAGATCCCACAGTCATGTTTCTTGAAAGGATTGGGTTATGGTATCCATCTTTCAATTTCTTTACACTACAAGAAGACAGTCTGCAACCGTTCGGTGTCTCTAACGATTCTATCCAAAATGCAGAGACTCAGGTCCTGTCTGAATGTCATTTTCATCTGGCCTCTTTTACACTGATCAATGACAAATTCTATCTGCCTGCTGAGTCTGTTATCGAGCTACTCTACCGAGCTTCAACTGATGGAGAGTCTCCAGGATTCTGATGCTGATGCTGATAACACATTGGGTGGCAGCGCTGATCCACTATATTTCAATTTGGAAGAGGATTCTCTGTACCGTACTGTTGAATTAACGAAACAAGTGGACATCCACAACAATGAGCCTTATGACTATCAAGATGAATGCTGACTACATGATCGATGGAATATTTTGGCTAGACTTTATCAGAAATGGGGTGATTTTATGTTAAGGACCAGGAGTTTGGGTAAAATTTGAGCTTAGGAGTCGGGAATTTTGCTTTTGCATCTGAGACGAGATACAACTATCACTAGACTCTACTCGGGTTGAAGATATTGTGCTGATTACACGGGATATATGCCATGGCTACTAGTGTCTTCCTATGGTCAGGACAAGTAACGGTACACTGCTTTGCTGATATTTTACTCTCATAACACACTGCCAGTGGGAATTCATGAGCCTCATTAGCTAAACTTGATGGGCCAGAACTTGGGCCAATTAAGAAAACTCTAGATTAGCCGTATAATTCTTCACACATGTAAGATGGCCTAGTGACAGACAGACCCACTATGTACTGTTGAATTGTTAGGTTTGGTCAGTATTTTAAACCTCATGGAATTGACACAGGGCAAAATCCTGAGCATCAAGGGGAAGGAATTGAATGAACATCCTATTTGGACAGGTATGGGGTAAAATACATTGAAGAGTCTTCTCTGTTTATATTATATGACAGTACTATGTGATGCATGATTTGAGCTGTTTGGAAGTTGGCCATTGACAAAGTAGTTCTATGCTCTTTCGCTTGAAAGCCCCTATGCTTCAGTTTGCAAGGTTGTCCATGAGGCAAATCGCAGATTGCTTCTCAACTTGCTCCGTTTCTTGTTCTCTTGTTTACTTGAGACATTCAGGCATCCTGAAGATCTATGACAGTTCATCCAGTGTCCTTCATTTCCTTTGGAGGAGATGCAGAACAGGTTCTTTGAATGGTCTGCAGGTCATTAATAGGGGTTGATCTGGAGCTCATCGATTTGAAAGCGAAGTTATGGTGTGTGTGTTACTATCTGCTATTGCAATGGATGCTAACAAACGAGATATAATCCACCTTGATATGCTATTGTTGATGCTTCATGATTGTGAGAAAATATGAAGAAAACGGGTATTGGCTAAATTTTTTGGCATATTAGTTGCAAGAATATTGTCAAAAGAATGAGCCTGGATTATAGAGATTGAACTGAGTACCATAAATTTCTGAAGATCAAAGGTAACAGGATTATGTGTTTACAAATACATTTACATTTTGCTCATAACATGTGTAAATAATTACTGATTGCATTATGTACAAATATCTTATGTCTCAGTGATTATGCTAATTCAGTTTCTTTCGTATTACAGCAGTGTGGTACTCATTGATTTAAAGAGGGTTTGGCCTCGTTTATGCACTAATAAATTTAGGAATAAGTATTAAATAGCGGACTCTTTTATGCCGGCCTTCTATATTTCTATGTCATGCGGCAATCACGTCAGTACGGAGATTCATACGAGTCAAAAGAGTTTCCAGGACACTGATTGTTAAATGCATATCTGTTTTTAGAGGGCGTGTAGTACTTGCCTAGAGTATATCCTTTTAAGACTTTACATGAAGGCAATGGAGGCGAAGAATATAGTAATGGGAAGCCCCTGTCATGAAGTGGTCAGGTTTGCATATCTTTGTGTTAACCAGCAATCCAAGTGGACCAAAACATATAGTTTTGTATTCTCATTTACTTGTTTTGACTGTGATGTGATACTACTCATTTTGTCTAATTTTTGTGGAGAGGTTTGCTTTAACCTCGATCTCTTTTGGAGTTGACAGGTTTGCAGTCTGGGGTATACAGGAAATTTGAGTCGATTGTATTAATCCAGGTTTGTATTGGAATTGGATTTGCGTTTCAACCTCAAAATAGTATTTCTCTCTCCTGTCCTTGTAGGCGGACGGCGTCTCTGTGTCTTTCTCTCTCCTCTCCACTCGACGGACGGCGACGGCGTTTGATCGATCTTAATACTGACTGTATCATTGTTAGGGTTTCGGTTTTTKAAGGTACTCTTCTTCTATCTCCTCTTCTTCCCCTAATTTTTTCTTCGATTATTTATCCATTTATTATAATTTTGTTTGTTTGGAATTATTTATGAGTTTTGTTTCCAATTTCTCTATTGTTGGTTTTCTATTGTATGGTATTATGGTGAATCTTTAAGTCCCAAAAAATTGTTTCATGTAAATTTAATGTTTAATTTACTTCATTGTACTCACTAACCTTATCATATATTGGTATATATATCTCTCTTACAAACGACAGCAAGTCAGCAATMATACCAAGATCAGATTTGAGAGCCTCTGTAAGTTGTCCTCCAAACGACAGCAATCGCTAATTCATCGCCATTTCAAACCTTGAGATCAGATTTGAAATATGGAAAATAATGGTAATTCCTCTTAATGGTTGCCAAAATCGTTTTAAATATTATGTTATTGTATTTAAGTGTATTCCCTTGTAATTGTGATTCATATATTGTTGAGGAAGTATGGAACTGGAATGGAATAAAAAATAAAAAATGTTGCAATTGGATATATTATGCACCACAAATAACATTTAATTGTTGCGTTTTTTTTTTTTTTATCATGTTGACGACATATAGATTGGGGTTATCGAGTTCTAAGGGGAGACCTTTACTAGGGAGTCACCCCTTGAACTCGATATCTATTGGATATTATATACTTTCTCTATTGTTTTGGTTACATGAAAACAATTATTCCTATAGACTATACTCACTATAGTTATAAGAATTTTGTTACTATTTCCGTCAAGGTTATTTATCAAATACTTAAGGACTCGTTTGGTTGAATGTAAGCAATGAAAATTCCTTTGAAGATTGATTTCCCAAGTAATTGTAATTCCTAGGAATTATTAAATGTTGTTTGGTGTAGCATGGGAAGTGAAAATTCCCATGGGAATTTCTATTTACCAAGGTCCCCCAGGTAAATAACTTCCTCTATTTTGTAGGAATTGCCCTCCTCTATTTTGTAGGAATTGAAAATTCCTAGCAAGTTCTACTTCCCATTAATTTGTCAACCAAACAACATTTAATAATTCCTGGAAATTTTAACTTCCGATGCTAAATGATGTGAACGAAGCACCTTAGTACTGTATTATTTGATAGTGGTTTAAATGATTGTACTTAATTTCTTTCTGAAACAGATGAGTCATCACAGCTTAACTTAGAGTTTTTAAGAGTGATAGAAGCAGGCCATTCTTCAGGAGGAGATAAATGGGATGAGAAAGGCAGAACAAAGATTGCTCGAATATTCATCACCTTTGGAGATCAAAGGATAAGCTCCCTTCGATTCCAATATGTTGAAGATGGAAAATTGGTGCTTTCGYAGTACTGTGGAAACAWTGATAGGACGCCTAGTGCACCCAACCTTGCAATGGTTCTATTTTTATCCTTAAACTCGGAGTTTCGTATATACTAGTCTTTCTCCGTATCGGTTTATTGCAACAACTGATAATACACGCGTGAGTTAAAATATCCATTGTTGCAAATAAACTGATAGAGAGGAATGATGTACAATGCAAATTTGAGAAAAAATATTTTGTGAAAAAATCAAAGGAAAATATCATGATGGCAATTTGTCTTCAACTTGTGTTTGGTTTATTTATTTGATTAATTCAATTAATTAGGTATTACCTCCTAATAACATGTTTTAATATGCAGGTGACACTAGACCGGAAAAACGAGTATATCACAGGGATAAGTGGCATATATGATGATGAAGCCATTGTTTCATTGACATTTGAAACAAATCTGAACAAGTATGGACCGTATGGATTGGTTGTGAAACAAGAAGTGACGAAGAGTTCCAAGAACACCAAGTTTAGCTATCGGATTGGGCCAGGCAACCACTTCGGCGGATTCTATGGAACTTTTGACGATATCACTAGGCTCACATCAATCGGACTTTATGTCATCACTACATGATTCATCCGGTCGAGTCCCAGAAGTAATTGATTCAAACAAATTTGTTAGAAATTGTTTAGGYAAGTAATTAGTGGATTAATGAAGTTAGTGGTTGTTTTGCTTATTAGTAAAGTTTGTGTGTTAGTGGGATTTTTAAGTTGCAAGATTATAGCAAGTAGTGGTTAACATTTCTATTATTTAAATACTAGTTTGTAATCTATTTTTGCGCTATGTGAATGAGAATTATTATTCTGTGCTTGTCGAGTATGTCGTTCATCTTCTTCTTTAGTTACATACTTTTTTGCAAAATACTACCTACATTAAAAAAWCTTAGACATAACTACCTTTCATTCGCGTTTTCTCGTTGACTACTACCTTTGTCAGTTTTCCGGCGTTGACTAATGGTTTCTGATCATTAAAAATCACGTGTGCTGCACGTGAGTGGTATTGTTTTTGCTTTTTGTAATTTTTGTTCCCCATTCTCGATCTCATCGGCAACCAAATTCCCTTTTTTCATTTTTTCCTTTCATCTCTACTTTCTCTCACAAAGCACAGTAAAGTCTGATCTTCATCATTGCAAGACATTAATTGCTTCATTTAATTTGGAAATGTTGGTAGTTTTAATTTGTGAATTTCTTTCATTTTTCATTCTTAATTCCCAATTTCGTCTATATTCGAGCAAATTGTTAACCTAATTTTCAGTTGCCAAATTCGATTCAAGTCTGTAATTTGCTGCTGCCACTTTATGGTGAGGGTCTAAAAAGAAGCGTAAGTGGCAAATTGTTTTAAGGAGGTAATTGTCCGTTTATTTTCAATTTTTTGTGTTTTTTGTGTTTGTTGAGTATTTTTTGTGTAATTGTATTTATGATGAAAAGATTGAGTTCTTGTGACGTATATTGTGGCTATGATAGCATGTCAGTTGGGTTAAGTTGTAGTGTAATGTACTGAAAGAAATTGTTGCTTTTGTGTATAGGTTCCACGGTTGTGATTTCCTGTTTATTACTTCATGGATCGAATTAACATTGATTGTATCATGTGGAACATTTTGTCAACAAAAAGTGGTATGACACATATGAGGGTGGGGTTGAGTTTACAACTTGATGAGGAGAGAGTCTGTTTTCTTTGAGTTGTGGATGGGAAAGGATTTTGGGTTACTCTGATCCTGGTATAGATTTGGTTTAGGAAGATTTGGTTTTCTTTGTTTGCTAGTAGGAAAGAAATTAGTGTGATAAGGATATTGCTGAGTTTTTAGGTGTAGTCCAGAGTGGATGGTACTATCATTTATATGTGCTCTCATGGTGATTTGTGATGAGAATTACTGCACAAATTCAAAGTTTAATGTACCTGGGGCCATCCGTCATTGAATAAGTATAGATGCGATAGCAAGCATTAGTGGGACCATCACAATGGAGACACTTTAGGTTAAATAAAGAAACACACAACCACAAGAATACCCTTACCCAAACCAAATCTACAAATCTTGCCTCTAACAAATCTCTAACCTCAAAGCAACCTTGATAACCTTGAACCTCAAATCCCCAGATTGTTGATTCGCGAAGTCTGAGTAGTTGTGGAAGGATGGACAGTATGATGGATCTGAGCCCGAAGCAGTTTTTAGGGATGACAGTGATGACATGACTTTGTGGGGTGAGAAGTTTAATGATGTGGATAAATGAAAGGGTGACTGATGGAGTCTAGGTGGCATTTGAATGCTTCTCAAATATAAGTAATGGTGAGGTAGATATGTAGAGGACTCTAGTGAGGGAAGAAAATGGGGAATAATGCTCAATGTGGTGAGTTAGAATGTAACGTTGTGTAGATGATTCTCGATGAAGTTAGTAGCAGGAATTCTGAAGAGTGACCAAGATGGTGAAGAGTTCAACCTGCTACTAGGACTTCAAAGGGATCGAGTAAGCTTACCAAGGCATTTGAGGTTTCCAACTACTGAAGTTTTAGGAAGGCCTACGAATACCAATGCAGTAACAGAACGGTTTATGATTTTCACTTTCTCCAACAAGGGAACAGAGCTTAGAATAACTGCATACTGTAAAAAGAGGTGTGATTGCAGTTGGATAACTAAGAGGGGTAAGTTAGGTCAATGTACTTGCAAATCTAAAAAAAGGTGTAGGTTTAGAATTCATTGTAAGGTGTTGAAGGGGGAGAATACTTTGGTGATTAGGTCAATGAATTTGAAACATGCTTGTGGGTTTCAGAGTAAGAACACTAAGGTTACCTCTGCTTACTTGGCTGAAAAATATTTGGAGGATTGGAGGGATAATCCCACATGGAAATTGAAGGCTTTTGAAGCCAAGGTTAGGAGGGACTTGGGTGTAGAAGTCAAGTACCACAAATGCTATCAATCTAGGCAAAGGGCCTTTTACATCATTTATGGGGATGCATCTGAGCAGTATAAGAGGGTTTGAGACTATGTCCTAACTTTGAGGAAATACAACCAGGGCACCACTGCCATTGTTAAGGTTGAGGGGATTGAGAGGCCACCTCCCCTTTTTCAAAGGATGTATGTTTGCTTACAACCTTGRAAAGAGGGCTACATGGCTGGTTGTAGGCCAATCTTGGGTGTTGATAGATGTCATTTGAGGGGTCCCTATCCAGGCATTTTGTTGACTGCAGTGGGAAAAGATGGGAACAACAACATCTTCCCCGTTGCTTGGGCTATTGTGGAGGTTGAAAATACAGACACATGGACCTGGTTTTTGGAGTTGCTTGTGGAGGACCTTGGTAGTGTCTCAAAGGCAGTGACCTTCATGCTGGAAAGGGAGGAACCAGTCACATATATGAGTGATAGACAAAAGGTGAGTCTCATATGTTTTTTAGTTCATTTTTTGTTTTTTTCACATTTGAATTTCACAACAAGTATAATTGACAATTTGTTTTATTTGATGCAAAATGAAACWGGGACTCCTTGATGCATTCAAGAAGGTAGTTCCACAAGCTGAAACAAGATTTTGTTGTAGACATATCTGGGCCAATTTCAAGTTGAAATTCCCAGGTACTGTGTTCAAGCAACAATTCTGGAAGGCATGTAGGGCTTCAACAAAAGTAAGAATTCAAAAAACTTTTACTTGTATTAATATGTTTAAATTTTATTTTTAGTTGTTACAAATCTAACTTAGGTGTCCATTCTTGAATTTTTTTTTTTATTGGTAGAGTCAATTTAATGAAGCAATGGAGAGTATTAAAATGTTGTCGAGTGATGCATACAAGTGGTTGAACAACATTCCTGCCTTAGCTTGGTCTAGACATGKTTTTTCTCCTAATTGCAAATCTGGAATGCTGTTAAATAATTGTTGTGAGACATTTAATTCTGTGATTAGAGAAGCTAGGGCTAAACCTGTACTATCAATGATGGAATGGATTAGGCGTTGGGTGATGAAAAGGTGTTGTCAAAAACGGGAGGGGTTGGCCAAGTTTGAGGACAATATTATGCCTTCTGTGGTAAAAATGGTAGAGAAGCAGAAACAATATATGAGGAACTATGTAGTGAATCAAGCTGATGTATATGAGTTTGAGGTTGACTATGTTGGTGAAAGCTTTGTGGTTAACCTGAAGGAGAGAAAGTGTGGCTGTTATAGGTGGGAGCTCATGGGAATCCCATGTTGCCATGCACTGGCTTGTATTGAAAAAGAAGGGTTGGGATTATGAGGAGTACATACATGATGCATATCATGTGGCTGCTTACAAGGCCACTTATGCTCCAGCCTTCCATGCTATGACAGGCCAGAGTCAGTGGGAAAAAGCAGATCTTCCATAACCAGAACCACCTGCAATTAAGGTGATGCGAGGCAGACCAAGTGAGAAAAAAAGAAAGAAAGAAGCTGGAGAAGGGAATGAAAAGAAGACGAGAAAGTGCTCTCATTGTAGCCAGCCAGGACATAGGGCAAACAAGTGCAAGAATCCAATAAAGGAAAGAACAAAGGCCAAAAAACAAGGGTGGCAGACCAAAGTCTACTGATCCAGTGGTACAAGATCAAGAGAAGAAGAAAAAAAGAAAGAAGAAAGCAACAGAACCAGCCTCAACACAACACTCACAAGCTGCCACATCACAACAAACACCAGCAGCAGAAGCAGCACAACAATCACAACCAGCAGCAGCACCACAACATTCACAAGCTAGTTGCATTTCACTTAACTAAGACAATTTCCTACAATTAAGTGTATTTCAGTCAAATAATTGTTTTTYGTACTATGATAACAAATTGGATGCATTTTGTTAAGCCTTTTGTGAGCTACTATGATAACATATTGCATGCATTTTGTTAAGCCTTATATTGGCTAACTTAAAGCTACTGTGTRGGTTTTGTCAAGGCATTTTGTTAAGCAATTAGTATATGGTATGTATTGAAAATGCCTTATTTAACAAAATGCCTTATATTGGCTAAGTTGTGGTGTATATTGTCATGAATTTGTGAACAAATTGGATGCCGATAATATTGCATTTTGTTAAGCCTTATAATTGGCTACTGTGTCGGTTTTGTCAAGTAATTTTGTTAAGCCTTATAATTGGCTAAGTTGTGGTATGTATTGAAAATGACATATATTGCCTTATATTGAAAATGCCTTAGCTTGAAAATGCCTTATATTTGCTTCATTAATAAGTGCCCATATTTCATTACAAAATGTTACAATTTTYCAATCCAACATTCAACACTAATTATAAGGCATCACTAATCAAAATACGACATTAAACTACCACTAAAACAACCCCAATTATTATGTCCCACGAAANTATAGGTTCCAC
Source organism: Bassia scoparia (assembly GCA_008642245.1). Taxonomy (NCBI): domain Eukaryota; kingdom Viridiplantae; phylum Streptophyta; class Magnoliopsida; order Caryophyllales; family Amaranthaceae; genus Bassia; species Bassia scoparia. The sequence continues at coordinate 18,730 of SNQN01001132.1, read as the reverse complement.
GGTTGTGATTTTCCTGTTTATTACTTCATGGATCGAATTAACATTAGATTGTATCATGGTGGACATTTTGTCAACAAAAAGTGGAAGACAACATATGAGGGTGGGGGTTTGAGTTTACACTTGAATGAGGAAGAGGTCTGTTTCTTTGAGATTGTGGGATGGGTAAAGGATTTGGGTTACTCTGATCCTGGTAGAATTTGGTTTAGGAGATTTGGTTTCTCTTTGTTTGCTGGTAGGAAAGAAATTAAGTGTGATAAGGATATTGCTGAGTTTTTAGGTAGTCCAGAGGAGGATGGTTACTATCATTTATATGTGACTCATGGTGATTGTGATGAGGAATCTACTGCACGAAATTCAAAGTTTAAAGTACCTGGGCCATCTCATTTGAATAAGAATATAGATGAGTCAGCAAGCATTAGTGGGGGACCATCACATGGGAGCACTTTAGGGTTAAATAAAGAAAACCAACAACCACAAGAAATACCCTTACCCAAAACCAAATCTACAAAACTCTCTGCCTCTAACAAACTCTCTYCCTCAAAGCAACCTTATAACCTTGAAACCTCAGAAAATCCCCAAAATTTGTTGGATCTTGAGTTAGAGTCTAGTGATGGAGATGATGACAGTGATGTGGACTTGAGTGAAGCAGATTTTGAGGATGACAGTGATGATGATTTGTGGGGTGAGAATGTTGATGAGTGGATACATGAAAGGGTGACTAGGAGTCTAGGTGGTTTGAATGCTTCTCAAATTACTAAGGATGGTGAGGTAGATAATGTAGAGGACTCTAGTGAGGAAGAAAATGATGTTCATGTTGATAGTGATGCTAAGTTGTGTGATGATTCAGATGAGGAGTTAGGTAGTCTTAGGAATTCTGATGATGAGCCAGAGAGTGTGAATGAGTTCAAACCTGCTACTGACTTCAAGGGAGAGATTAAGCTTACCAAGGGATTGAGGTTTCCAACTACTGAAGTTTTTAGGAAGGCTCTACAATACCATGCAGTACAAGAAGGTTATGATTTCTACTTTCTCCACAATGGGAAGAGTAGAATAACTGCATARTGTAAAAAGAGGTGTGATTGCAGTTGGATAACTAAGAGGGGTAAGTTAGGTCAATGTACTTGCAAATCTAAAAAAAGGTGTAGGTTTAGAATTCATTGTAAGGTGTTGAAGGGGGAGAATACTTTGGTGATTAGGTCAATGAATTTGAAACATGCTTGTGGGTTTCAGAGTAAGAACACTAAGGTTACCTCTGCTTACTTGGCTGAAAAATATTTGGAGGATTGGAGGGATAATCCCACATGGAAATTGAAGGCTTTTGAAGCCAAGGTTAGGAGGGACTTGGGTGTAGAAGTCAAGTACCACAAATGCTATCAATCTAGGCAAAGGGCCTTTTACATCATTTATGGGGATGCATCTGAGCAGTATAAGAGGGTTTGAGACTATGTCCTAACTTTGAGGAAATACAACCAGGGCACCACTGCCATTGTTAAGGTTGAGGGGATTGAGAGGCCACCTCCCCTTTTTCAAAGGATGTATGTTTGCTTACAACCTTGRAAAGAGGGCTACATGGCTGGTTGTAGGCCAATCTTGGGTGTTGATAGATGTCATTTGAGGGGTCCCTATCCAGGCATTTTGTTGACTGCAGTGGGAAAAGATGGGAACAACAACATCTTCCCCGTTGCTTGGGCTATTGTGGAGGTTGAAAATACAGACACATGGACCTGGTTTTTGGAGTTGCTTGTGGAGGACCTTGGTAGTGTCTCAAAGGCAGTGACCTTCATGCTGGAAAGGGAGGAACCAGTCACATATATGAGTGATAGACAAAAGGTGAGTCTCATATGTTTTTTAGTTCATTTTTTGTTTTTTTCACATTTGAATTTCACAACAAGTATAATTGACAATTTGTTTTATTTGATGCAAAATGAAACWGGGACTCCTTGATGCATTCAAGAAGGTAGTTCCACAAGCTGAAACAAGATTTTGTTGTAGACATATCTGGGCCAATTTCAAGTTGAAATTCCCAGGTACTGTGTTCAAGCAACAATTCTGGAAGGCATGTAGGGCTTCAACAAAAGTAAGAATTCAAAAAACTTTTACTTGTATTAATATGTTTAAATTTTATTTTTAGTTGTTACAAATCTAACTTAGGTGTCCATTCTTGAATTTTTTTTTTTATTGGTAGAGTCAATTTAATGAAGCAATGGAGAGTATTAAAATGTTGTCGAGTGATGCATACAAGTGGTTGAACAACATTCCTGCCTTAGCTTGGTCTAGACATGKTTTTTCTCCTAATTGCAAATCTGGAATGCTGTTAAATAATTGTTGTGAGACATTTAATTCTGTGATTAGAGAAGCTAGGGCTAAACCTGTACTATCAATGATGGAATGGATTAGGCGTTGGGTGATGAAAAGGTGTTGTCAAAAACGGGAGGGGTTGGCCAAGTTTGAGGACAATATTATGCCTTCTGTGGTAAAAATGGTAGAGAAGCAGAAACAATATATGAGGAACTATGTAGTGAATCAAGCTGATGTATATGAGTTTGAGGTTGACTATGTTGNTACTTGGTTTTTGTTTTTTGACTTTTTTTATTGGCTTTTGATCGTTAATTTGTTTATTTTAGTTAAACAATCATTTTTAAGTGTTTGAATGTTGGTTTTTCAGTTGGTTTTTTAACCAAAAGCCAAAAAGCCAGTGTTATTAGCCTTTTGAAGTAGACCGCTGATTTTTATTATATCACGGGGATAAGTGGCATATATGAAGTAATTCCTTTTTATGTTAATGGTTAAGGTGTTGTTATATACACCACTTGTATATTACTTCTGCCATTTTCTATTACTTGTTATCTTTTTTATTTACGAGTATTTTTAATGACTTGTTACATATTTCGAATAGCACTTTTTCTATTGTTTTTTTAATGCAAAAAGCAGGAATAGCATTAAAATAAATAAATTGGAGTCCCGCCTAATGCAATAATTCCTACTCTACTATACGCAATTTATTTGATGCACATTATTATGTCACACTCTTATCTCTAGATAACTCATAACTAGATAAGGGGTACGGTGTTTGGTTTTTGGTATTTTTATTGGCTTTTAGCCATTGATTTATTATTTTGGTTAAAAAATCATTTTAAGTGTTTGAATGTTAGTTTTTCAGTTATCTTATCAACTAAAAGCCAAAAGGTCGGTGTTGCTAGCTTTTTCAAGTTGATCGTTGGCTTTTTGAAAGGTGTGTCGCACACCTAACAAAAATAATAATTTAGCTAACTAATTCTCCTAACTATGTAGTAAGGTAAGTCAGGATCGATCCCACATATAAGATTCAATCAATTAATAATCGCTATGAATTACAATCACTCGAGTAAAACATAGTGAAAAGAGAATTAGGAATTAATAATAACTAAAAAGGCTAAAGAACTAAAACATCTATAAACATATGTAATCATTAATCTTATCCCAAATCAATCAGAAAAATATTCAACAGGATAGATGCGCCCCATAATAATACCAATGATTTTTTTCGATCAATCAATGACTTCTCTAACTATGCAATCGTACCTATATTCACGGAGTCAAACATCTTAGAGACAGTAAYAATAACATCCTAAAATCCTAGCAAGTCCGATCAACTACTTTCGTGATGATTTTTCCTACTTTTGTCTAGGGTTCTAACATCGATTAAGAGACAACTTTCGTCACGAACCTAATCACATTCAATAAGTACTATTTCTAGTCAAATATTGATAATAAAACCAACTCTAACAAAGATGAACAATCAACTAATTAAAATTGGGGATTTGAGATCAAATTATAACATATAATTCATATTAGAGTTCAACTAAATTCTAGAAAATTACATCGCTCAAATATAATTAGAGAACCAAAAAAAACCAAACAAAGCAATAAGCATATCAATCATCGAAACTAAGATTCTTGATCAAAATAAGGAAAAGTAGAAAAAAAAAAACAAAGCCTCAAGCAAAATTTACATACTGACGAAGTCAGAGGCCAACTCCAAAACGGCTATTGTACGCCCCTAGGAACTCATGATTGATAGCAGCTATTTATAAATAGCTAAATCAATAATTTTGTCGTGTTGTGTAAAAATTGTTCATATCGTTGTCAAAATTGTAAGAATTATTGTCAAAATTACAATTGTTATTGTCACTTATTTTTTCGTACTTTTTCCAACATATGATTCCACAAATTTCTACTTGAATACTTTGTCACATGGGGTTGGACACTTGTCATGCTGTTATTATATCTGCCCAATTTTCTTTTTCTTTCCCTTAAAATTCATATTTTTTATAATAAAAAAGTGAAGAAAATTGCATACATACCCACTAGGGCAGTGTAGAAATTTACGATTCRGATATTCCGGTACGATATACGATTTTTTTCCGAAAATTCGGACTTCCGATRCGGTTTTTTAAAATTCGGAAAAATCGGACCGGATATCCYGTTTTTYAATTCGGAAACCAGACCGGATTTGGAATACTATTAATCACAATTRGGATATCCGGTTTTACGAATTATTGGGCTTCACATTCTTAAAGCCCAATTCATTTTATCAAACTTTCACAAGTATTGGGCCCAATCCGTTCATCTGCTACTCGCCTTAGTCCGTTAGTCYCCTACTCACAATTCACAATTCACGCTGAAGTGATTTTCATTTTATCAAACCCTAACTCTGCTACTCTCACTCGCCTACTCTCACTCTCAGCCATTTCTCACCTCACGACTCATATCCGTTCATCGCCATCTCCGTTCGTCGCCATCTTCGTTCATCGTCTGCTCTGCGGGTCGTCGTTCATCATCTCCGTTCATCATCGATTCTCCATCTCCGTTCACCTCATGGCTCACTCACAAGTAATTATATTTAATTATTTTCTTATGAATTATTATGTATGAATTTAGGTATAAATCTGTTTTTTTTTATCAACCTTTGTTTTATATGAATTTTTATGTATGAATTTATCAATCTTAATCTGTTTTATAATAATAATAATAAATTAATCTGTTTTATATGTATAATCTATTAATCTGTTTTATATAATNAATATCTTAATCAATCCATTTCCATAATCCACACCCCATTTTGTTGTCCTTCTTACCAAAAGGAGTCATCTTGCATTTGATGAACCGTCTTCCAGGATTGTTTTCAGTCCAAGATTGCAGCCTAGCTACTGGAATACCACAACCGCAAATCATGTCCCTTGGTCCATAGCCACGACTAGAGACACTGCCATGACTGCCTTGAGACATTGTCTATTAAAAAAAATTAAAACCACAAAGAAACAACAAATGAGTCAAATATGAAATTAACAAGAAAAACAAAGAAATCAAAGAATGAAAAATGGCAAGAAAAAAAATACAGACAGAGGGAGAAAGAACACATACCACTGGACAACCAGAAAATGTGAAAATGAGAGAAACAAGGGTTGAGTAATTGAGGAATGACAAAAGATATAAGTTGTAATTAAATAGAGATGCATGAGGGGTTAAATGGGGGGAAAAAAGGGAGGGAAATGAGTTTTGGGTGGCAGCATTAATGGCAAGGAAAATTGGAGGGAAAAATCGAAATTTTGGCCACAAAACCACTCACATGCAGCACACGTGATTTTTAATGATCGAAAACCATTAGTCAACACCGGAAAACAGTCAAAGGTAGTAGTCAACGAGAAAACGCGAATTAAAGGTAGTTATGTCTAAGGTTTTCTAATGTAGTTAGTATTTTGCAAAAAAATGTGTAACTAAGGTAGTTTTGGACAAAAAAACCWAAATATAACTATATAAGTTTCAACAATCCCGCCTAATGCATTAATTCCTACTCTACTAGTCTACTATATGCAATTTATTTGATGCACTGGGATCATTATGTCGCACTCTTATCTCTAGACAAGGGGTACTTTCGTACTTGGTTTTTGTTTTTTGACTTTTTTTTATTGGCTTTTGATCGTTAATTTGTTTATTTTAGTTAAACAATCATTTTTAAGTGTTTGAATGTTGGTTTTTCAGTTGGTTTTTTAACCAAAAGCCAAAAAGCCAGTGTTATTAGCCTTTTGAAGTAGACCGCTGATTTTTATTATATCACGGGGATAAGTGYCATATATGAAGTAATTCCTTTTTATGTTAATGGTTAAGGTGTTGTTATATACACCACTTGTATATTACTTCTGCCATTTTCTATTACTTGTTATCTTTTTTATTTACGAGTATTTTTAATGACTTGTTACATATTTCGAATAGCACTTTTTCTATTGTTTTTTTAATGCAAAAAGCAGGAATAGCATTAAAATAAATAAATTGGAGTCCCGCCTAATGCAATAATTCCTACTCTACTATACGCAATTTATTTGATGCACATTATTATGTCACACTCTTATCTCTAGATAACTCATAACTAGATAAGGGGTACGGTGTTTGGTTTTTGGTATTTTTATTGGCTTTTAGCCATTGATTTATTATTTTGGTTAAAAAATCATTTTAAGTGTTTGAATGTTAGTTTTTCAGTTATCTTATCAACTAAAAGCCAAAAGGTCGGTGTTGCTAGCTTTTTCAAGTTGATCGTTGGCTTTTTGAAAGGTGTGTCGCACACCTAACAAAAATAATAATTTAGCTAACTAATTCTCCTAACTATGTAGTAAGGTAAGTCAGGATCGATCCCACATATAAGATTCAATCAATTAATAATCGCTATGAATTACAATCACTCGAGTAAAACATAGTGAAAAGAGAATTAGGAATTAATAATAACTAAAAAGGCTAAAGAACTAAAACATCTATAAACATATGTAATCATTAATCTTATCCCAAATCAATCAGAAAAATATTCAACAGGATAGATGCGCCCCATAATAATACCAATGATTTTTTTCGATCAATCAATGACTTCTCTAACTATGCAATCGTACCTATATTCACGGAGTCAAACATCTTAGAGACAGTAAYAATAACATCCTAAAATCCTAGCAAGTCCGATCAACTACTTTCGTGATGATTTTTCCTACTTTTGTCTAGGGTTCTAACATCGATTAAGAGACAACTTTCGTCACGAACCTAATCACATTCAATAAGTACTATTTCTAGTCAAATATTGATAATAAAACCAACTCTAACAAAGATGAACAATCAACTAATTAAAATTGGGGATTTGAGATCAAATTATAACATATAATTCATATTAGAGTTCAACTAAATTCTAGAAAATTACATCGCTCAAATATAATTAGAGAACCAAAAAAAACCAAACAAAGCAATAAGCATATCAATCATCGAAACTAAGATTCTTGATCAAAATAAGGAAAAGTAGAAAAAAAAAAACAAAGCCTCAAGCAAAATTTACATACTGACGAAGTCAGAGGCCAACTCCAAAACGGCTATTGTACGCCCCTAGGAACTCATGATTGATAGCAGCTATTTATAAATAGCTAAATCAATAATTTTGTCGTGTTGTGTAAAAATTGTTCATATCGTTGTCAAAATTGTAAGAATTATTGTCAAAATTACAATTGTTATTGTCACTTATTTTTTCGTACTTTTTCCAACATATGATTCCACAAATTTCTACTTGAATACTTTGTCACATGGGGTTGGACACTTGTCATGCTGTTATTATATCTGCCCAATTTTCTTTTTCTTTCCCTTAAAATTCATATTTTTTATAATAAAAAAGTGAAGAAAATTGCATACATACCCACTAGGGCAGTGTAGAAATTTACGATTTCTGATCTCATCCGGGTACTATATACAGATTTTTTCCGGAAATTCGGGACTTCGATCCGTTTTATAAAATTCGAAAAAATCGGACCGAATCCGGTTTTTGAATCGGAAACCAGACCGCGATTTGATACTATTAATCACATTTGGATATCCGGTTTAGAAATTATTGGCTTCACATTCTTAAGCCCCAATTCATTTTATCAAACTTTCACCATATTGGCCAATCCGTCATCTGCTACTCGCCTTAGTCCGTTAAGTCGCCTACTTCACAATTCCACAATTCACGCTGAATGATTTTCATTTTATCAACCCTAAACTCTGCTACTCTCACTCGCTACTCTCACTCTCAGCCATTTCTCACCTCACGACTCCAATCCGTTCATCGCCATCCCGTTCGCGCCAATCTTCGTTCATCGTTCTGCTCGCGGTCGTGCCGCTCTCATCATCCCGTTCATTCATACGTTCTCCACTCTCACGATTCACACTCAGGCTCACTCACCAATAATATATATCTTATATCAATATTTCTTATAGATATATTAATATAGAATTTAGTGAATCATAATCTGTTTTTTTTATCAACCTTTGTTTTACAATGATATTTTTATGTATGATTTAAATCTTTACATCTGCTAATTAAATAATAATAAATTAATCTTGTTTTATATGTTCATTCTATATTCTGTTTTATATATTTATTTCATTCATTTTAATTTGTTTTATATATTCGTTATAGTATATATTCTTGTTCTTATTATTTCTATTAATCTGTTTTATATAATCTATCCGTGCAATTAAATTGAGATGCCTGTATTTTGATTATTACTTGTGAGTTGTGAGTGAGCGAAGCTGCATTGAAATGCCTTATTTTGGATTTTTACTGATTAATGAAAATAGCTTTGTTTGCAGACCCCAAATATTTTTTTAAGTTAGGTGTTCACATTTATAATCTTTTTATGTATATTGTTTTATAATCTGTTTTATATATTTTAATCTTTTTTTATAATATGTCTTTTTTTATGTATAATCTGTTTTATATAATAATTAATAAATTAATAATATAAATCTTTTTTATATAATCAAGATTATATTATATTTTATATTATCTTAATATATAAATATCTGTTTTCTTTTATATAATAATAGCCAAGTAGACTTTGACTTTATGTTTTTCTTGAAGATCGAAACAGTGTCCGTCAAAGCTTACAATGGAATCGAGAAGAATTGAAGTCTGACTCGAAACAAACGAACACTATGCGAGAATGATAACTATAGTCTCGTTCGGAGGAAGAACCAAAGAGCGCCAAAAGGACAAGAGGAAAAACTAAGCTTCAATACCACTCAGGGAACTCAATTCACTTCCGATGAGCAAACTTCAACAACTCAATCCCTACGTGAAACTCCAACATTGGAATCATTTGAGGAAAATTAGCACACACTCTCCAATTACCGCTATTGCAGGTATTGCAATTCTACAGATTGGACTGTTGATAGTTAAATGGTACTGCCTCCTTTGGTCAAACCACATAGGTGTAACAAAAAATTTCCTGCCAATTGGATAGGAGTCAAAAGTTGATGAAATTAAGAAACCAAAATATGAATCTGATGAACCATCAAATTTAACATTTCCTAAACTATACAGGCAAATTTGATTTATGATTATTAGAAATAGAAACACCTTGCCTAAAACATTCATTGTGACTGAGTTGCGTTTTATTTTTGTCTTGAACCATGAGAAGTACTTTCTGATACTAAAAACCTTAATCCTCATCAATGCACTTCCTTCATCGCATACAACATGTAACTAGAGTTTATAGTCTTTTATTGAAAACGAAATGAAGTTTAAGAGTGTTCTAAGGAACTTGAAATCTAGATATGTCTTAGAACTACCTCGATTGCTGAACTTTCTCATGTCAAACACTTGACGGTATCTATAGCTGTCCTATTGACCGCACAATTCTTAGTAGATGCACTATGATTGAGTGAATATGCCCCACTAAGCAAAAGGATTATATACACTTTTGTCCTATTAGGCAGTCATTTCGGCAAACAATATCACTTGATAAGAAGTGCTTGAGAAATGCTACTAAATGAATGGAAGGTTTAAAAAAACATTTTGACCTGATCGACCGGTTTGATAATTGACAAATCATTCAAATGACTTGCCAATCTTGATTACTTACAGCGAGAAGATCACTTAAGTATTTAATTTGGGAAGGTCAAGTGTGGAGACATGGCGGCTGTCTCAATTCGACACTAAATGCACAGACTATCCTCGCGGCTCCACCACTCACTTGAAATTAAATGATTGTCAGACGAGAGCGCTCTCGCAAGACGCTGAAATATGTCAACCATAATCACCAAAAATATCGTGCCACCTGTTCAGGCCTCGCTCCGAGAAATCATATCCCTTGCTACCGCCTTTTTCACAGTTCAAAGAATGCATAAAGGAGGAAAAATTGGAGAGTAAGAGTCTTGTTTGTTTGGATGTGGAAACAAGGTGGAATTCTACATTTCTAATGCTTGAATCCGCCTCAAAGTTTAAAAAGGCTTTTGATTGCTTGCTTATGAAAGATTCTATTTGTTATAAAGAACTTAGAAAAATTGGTGGTGGTCCAAGTGAGGATGATTGAAAGAGGGTGGGTTCTTTGTTACCTTTTTTGAACATTTTCTATGATGCAACATTGAGGTTATCAGGTTCCCGGTATGTGATTTGTAATTCTTATGTGCATGAGATTTATGGAACTAGCTACATGATTAAGAGTAACAAGATGAGGATGAAGGCATGAAGAACATGGCTAAAAACATGAAGGCAAAGTATGAGAAATACTATGGCAATGTTGAAAACATCAACGTCTTAGTGTTTGTGCGTGGCTGTGATTTTAGACCCATGTCATAAAATGTCTTATGTTGAATGGATGGTCAAAGATAACTATGAAGCCACWAAAGCTTATCTTTTGATATCTAAGATTAAGCTTGTTTTGAATGATTTGTTTGAGTCTTATGCCTCTTCCATGTCCCAACCAAAGAAAAATCAAGCATCTTCCTCTGTCTCTACTTCTTCTACTTCCACTTATAGTCAAGATGTTGATAGTACAAGGAATAGAGGGGAGTGAAAAAACATTGACCTTGAGGCAATAATGACATCAAAGTTTAAAGGGACACGGGTTGTATGGATACTAATGACACCAAATCGGAGTTAGAAAAATATCTAGATGAAGTTAAAGAGCCTAAGACTTCAAACTTTGATATCTTAACATGGTGGAAAGATCAACAAAAGAGATATATCCCATTCTTAACAAGATGGCTAAGGACATCCTTGCCATACCCGTTTCCACCGTTGCATCGAAGTCCGCTTTTAGTATGAGGGGTCGTGTGCTAGATGATTTTCCAACTTCATTGACTCCAAAAATGGTTGAAGCTTTGGTTTGCTCCAAAGATTGGCTACGTACTTCTACTACACCATTAGTGATTGAAAATAACTTGAAAATGTTGGAAGAAATGGAAGAACGTTCACTACAAAAAAAAACGGCCTTCAGAGACGGAACAAATCTGTCCCTAAATTGACAAAATCCGTCGCTGATTGTGTTTAGGGAKGGATTTAGGGACGGATGTAATCCGTCACTAAAGTCCTCGTTGCTGATTCAAATTAGGAACGGATTTACATAATCCGTCCCTAATTTAGGGACGGATAAAATATCCGTCTCTAATACTGTAGCAAAAAATTAGGGACGGATTTTATTTTCCGTCGATAATTTTAGAGACGGYTCATAAAATCCGTCCCTAATATTAGGGACGGATAAGCTAGAACCGTCGCTAATCATAATTCTCAAAAATTAAAAAATTGAAATATTAGGGACGAAATCACTCTCAATCCGTCGCTGATTCTAAATTTGTAAAATAAAAAAAGGAAATTAGCAACTAAAGAAGTTACTAATTTCCTAAC
>SNQN01001131.1:67793-96976 GCA_008642245.1 Bassia scoparia | reverse complement strand
TTTAAATCTCATAATCTCAATTAAACAATCCAAAACAAATTTCCAGCTTTAATATTATAATCAAAACATGATTAAAACATAATATTTATGCAAATTCATCAAATAAAATTGATTAGAAATCAATTTGGAGGTTTAGGGTTTATACCTTAACAATTGGGCACAAAGGAACAAAGYGAAGAGGAGAGAGAAGGACAATGGCCGCCGTCCTGCTGCCGCTGCTGCCTTGCGCCGCCGCAGGTGGCAGTGGTGGTGGCGGTGCCTTGCGCTGCTCGTCGAAGGACAGAYAGGGAGAAGGAGAMAGAGTGAAAACGAAGGAGAGAGAGAAAGAGGGAGAAAAGGAGAGGGAGAAAGGGAGGGACGCCGAAGGGAGGAGGGTCGCCGGAGGGACGGCGGGGGGTCGCCGGAGGGAGGAGTGAGAGTGGTTTTGTGCTGGAGGGAGGAGTGAGAGTGGTTTTGTGCCGGAGGGAGGAGTGAGAGGGAAGAGTGAATTTTTGGGGTTTTGAAATTTGGGGAAAAAGTCGAGTGAGAGGGAAGAGTGGGTGAGTGTCGAGAGACATTTTGGGGTTTTTAATTTTAAAGATTTTTGTTTTTTTTTCTAAAAAAATTAGCAACCGACGTATCGGTCACTATTAGCGACCGATACGTCGGTCGCTAATTTTTTTTGGAGTCAAAATACAACCCGCCCTATATTATTTCCTTAGCGACCYATTTATCGATCGCTAATAAGCTTTTAGCGACCGAATAATCGATCGCTAACGGTCGCAATAGCGACCGACTAAAAATCGGTCGCTAAAAGCGGTCGCCCGACGACGAATTTCTAGTAGTGAGCATATTATAAAATACTAAAATGAAAGTACATACCAAAGATGAGCYATGTGCGTGCCTTGATCTTTCCTTGCTCTTCAAAGTTGGTAAAAGAATAGATCCCGAATTCAATGCAAAATGAAAACAAACAATTAGAATGGAATACAATACATTGAAGGGAATTGAATAAAAGGCCAATAACATATCATTGATAAATCAAAAGCCTAACTCATCATTTCTAATAACTCAAAAGGCATTATACGATTTCAAAGTGAATTGTGTATGCAATAATGGGTCCTTGGGTCCCTATCACTCCAACCTAACCCATTCTTGAATGTTTCCCCTCACTGGTAAATGCATGCCATGTTTTCAACTCTAAGGAAATTTTGGCAGAATCTCCCCATGGTTCTCCAAGTACACGATGTAAAAAATTATATACATATGTACCCAGAGAACTTTAAGGGAAATGAGAAGCCGAAATCGTCCTTAGAATTGAAAACAAGACGCGCATTTACATCCTAAGTAGTGAATGAGAGACATTCAAGAACAGTCCCAAAACGGGGACTATTCAAGACTTATTCCTAATGAGTAAGCCTTGAATGGGTATCTAGGCCAATGATGCATATCCATTAATTCAATTGCACACTTATATACATAAAAACACATACACATACACAGTTAAATACAAAAAAATAATTCATTATTTAACGAACTCTATAATAATTTTAATTTGCGCTATTATTAATATTCAAAGCTTAATTACATACTTACGTACATACTTACGTACATACAAACATACATACATACATACATACATACATACATACATACATACATACATACATACATACATACATACATACATACATACATACATACATACATACATACATACATACATACATACATACATACATACATACATACATACATACATACATACATACATACATACATACATACATACATACATACATACATACATACATACATACATACATACATACATACATACATACATACATACATACATACATACATACATACATACATACATACATACATACATACATACATACATACATACATACATACATACATACATACATACATACATACATACATACATACATACATACATACATACATACATACATACATACATACATACATTAAACCAAAATTAAACCAAAAAATACCAAAAATTAAACCAAAAAAACACCCCAATTCAGATTTAACCCTAAAATTAAACCTAAAATTAGCTAATTGGAGAGAATTGAAAAAAAATCAAAAAATCAAACCCTAACCTTCAAGGGAGTGGAGGAGTAGAGGAGGAGTGGCGGTGGAGTGGAGGTGGCAGCGCAACAATAGTACGGTGGAGTGGAGGTGGCCCAACCGCCAGCAGTAGTGCAGCAACAAAAGGGGTGGAGTGACAGCGCAGCAGACTGAGAGAGAGGGAAGAAGAAAGACAGAGGGAAGGAGAGAGAGAGAAGGAATGAGAGAGAGAGGACAGCGCCGGTGGGTGCTGGTGACCGTGACAGAGGAGGGAAAAGAGAGAGAGAGAGAGAGAGAGAGAGAGAGGAGTTTCATGAAAGAGGAGTTTGAGAGAGAGAGAGAGAGAGAGAGAGAGAGAGAGCCGTTGTGAGTGTTTGTGAGGGTTTCATGAGTCGTGAGTCAACTTTGAGTGTTTTAATTCGAGAAAAAACAAAATTAATCACCGACCAAAAAATCGGTCGGTGTACCGACCAAATTTCAAATCGGTCAGTAATAATTTTTTTTATAATTATTCCTTGCTGGTGGAAGGAAAGGTTTGGGTGGAAAAAAACAAAATTAATTACCGACCGATTTTTCGGTCGGTAATAATTTTTTAGTAATTATTCCTTGCTGATGGAGGGAAAGGTTTAGGTGGGAAAAAAATAATAATTTACCGATCAAATTATCGATCGATAATACTGACCGAATTATCGGTTGGTAATACAGACCGATAATTCGGTCGATATATTACATCGATCGGTTTCGGTCAGTGTCGGTCGGTGTTACCGACCGATTTTTTTCGGTCGATATTTTCGGTCGGCCTTAGGCGAAATTGTAGTAGTGACAATTAGTAAATCGTTCGACCTTTGTTTTCCATTTCTCATACTCAGACAATGTTTCCCAAGCATATTGGTAGGAAAACTTCTTACCTTCTTGATGATGGTGGATTGTCTTGGCGTGTTCGATTATGTTCTTTTTCTTCTCACCACTGCGCGTGACTCGCTTAGCTTCSTTGTAMCACCCAACCCACTTCATGATATCTATGCACATTCGTTTCCAGTGAATCTGCATCATTTTCAAATTTCTTTCGGAAAGTTCCATGGGCCTCGAATCACGTGTTGCCTGGTACTACTCATAAACCTTCTTCCACAAGTCGGCCTTTTTTTTGGTTTGTGCTCATTGTTTGAACTGTACAATGTAGCATGTAAGAATCTATCAAGACWTCTTATTCACAGTGAGACCATGATCGTTTTCCGCCTTTACTGGAGATACGGTTTTATTCAGAAGGGTTGCACAATACTACCAGTGTGAGGATAGACTCCGCAACATCTGCCTCTTCAACATCTTCTTCGTCATTTTCCKCAGTAACCCAATCTCTATTGCTGCTTCCTTGGTTTGGCGTCAGAGCATCGTATTGTTGGGTGTTTGGAATTTGAGTATGACAAAATTTTGGGGTAGAGAATTGTTGGGTGTTTGGACTATCATGAGAAAGATTAATGGAGTACGAAGGTGGGTTAGCTTGCAACCACTACATGTATGCTTAGTATTCTTGAAATGAGTTGAAAGTTGGATAATTTTAGGAATTTAAAGGGTTGAAAGGAAAATTATTAATTATTTTTTTTGTGATTTGTAACGAAACAAAAATGAATTTCAAAGGTTAAATGTAGTGAAAGTGATTTTCTCAAACACCAAAATATTTATGGAAAATTTTACAATTTTTTGAGCATTTTTTCCAGATTTTTTAGCAAAATATTAAACCAATTTTAGGGAATTTTTAAGACAATAATAAAACTAAGGTGTTGAAAGGAAGAAATGTAGATGTGATGAAAAATATATCAATATGGGTGTCTATTTATAGATCTCGAAAAGATATGAATTTTGGTATTTTTTWAAAAAAAAATAGAAATGCGAAATATGCAAAATACTTTATTTAAACAATGGATTAAACAACCCAGCCATGTACACGTGGAAGCAAATGACTAGGCCGTTTGCCTCGATCTGCTCCTGTCATCCCGCTTCTCTTTTTTTTTTTTTTTGCCAGCTCACGAGCCAAAACGACGTCGTTTTGACTCCAACGAGCACAAAACGCATCGTTTTGGGCTCTATGCAGCAAAAAAAAAGGAAAAGCAAGGTGTAGCACGTGGGCCGCGCCCTCGCGTATAGCGGGCGCGCGGCTTGGTACTACATCGAGGTGCTTTGCGTGGGCTTGAGCCACGGAACCCGCACGTGAACTGCGTGTGGGGGTGAGTATTGTGTCGAGTAAGGGAGTCGCCCCGTGCCTATAAGGTTATTCACGGACGCCCGAACGTTGGTGCCAAATTAATGGCCCCACGTTCTGACTCAGTACCAGTTCGTGGGTTCGGGAGACATGGTACGAATCAGATCTGTAACCCAATTCGCCCGCATTTAGCGGGCTCTATCGGTCTCATTGCAATTCCATTCATCAACGATTATTGATGCACATAACTTACATTTTTAGCACCCTTAGAAGCGTACTAACCCTAAAATTACTACGAAAGGTGTTTCTATTATGCACAAGAGACTACCTAACCTAAACTGTGTGTGACCACTTTGCATTAATCAAGTTAACGGTGCCTAAAATACCGGTTGTCCATAGTTAATCTGATTTTAAAGTGATTCACATAATTTCCGGTCTTTGTTTAGCAAAATATATACAAATGATACAACAATGACAATGCGAAGTTTATGAACTTCAAAACATATAACAAACCAATCTACCCTAATCTGCAACTAAACAAGAGGTTAGTTTCGTATAAAACACGAGCGAAACGAATCTCCGCCTTTGAATCGCTAACTATAAAGACTAAACAAACAAAACAGTTAGACGTAATATAAAAAAAACGAAGCGAAGGGAATCTTCCGCCTCTGAATCGCTATACAAAGATAAGAAATCGTGTTTAGTATTGAAAAGTTATATAATATGACAATGAAATAAAAAAGGACGAAAAACATGAAAACATTGAAAAACGTTAATGACCATCCTACATATTTACATGAACAATAAATAGTGAGTTTCTACACGTGTTGTTAATTAGATTCGAACTCGTAATAGTATTAACATTAGAGTTGAAAAAGCGAGTAGTGTTATGGGAGTAATCTGCGAGAAATAAGCCTTGTTATTGGCCTATGTGAGAATCGAACGCTAATCGAGTGCTGGAATCTCAAGAACGAATGTGTTTAGAGTGTTTTGAGAGATGTGAGAGGAGATATACGCAAGTTAACGGACAAGGCAGAGAGAGAGGAGATAGAGTGTCAGTTAAAATCGTGTCGTGTCTGGAATAGCAAGGCAGCACGTTTTTATAGCGACAGGGGGAGAAACGAGGGAAGAAAACCCTGGGGTCTATACGCATGGAGAGCTGCGTATTACGCAGGTGGCTGCGATAATAATGCCAGGGGGCTGCGTATATACGCAGGCGCGCTCGTGAGTTATACGCAAGCCTGTCTGCTGTCGTATTGAATAGTCGTTTTTGTCACTACCTCGCGAAAATATTTTGATTTCCTCGATTTTATTTCGTGATTTGCCTTGATTGTCGACGCACCTACGACCCCTTGCTCTCCAAGCAAGGATTCTAGAGATGTTCTAGAAGGCCACATATTTCCGGAGTATTTTTGTGGTATTTGTATTTTTTGGTAATTTTCTGGCGTATAACAAACTTAGTAAAAAATGCGACTAGAGAAAATGTAGATATAAACAGAAAAATAATCTAAAATACTGGTGGAGCTCAGAAAAATGTGAAGAAGTAGTTGATGAAAAGTGGAAATATGAGGATCACCAATATATATTTTATCAAAAATCCTAACAAAATAGGAAAAGAAAACGCTCAACGAAAGAAAATAATTAAAATAAATAAAAGAAAATGTTTTTGCCCCTTTTATTTGTCCTTTGCTCAATAGTTCCGAGTATGACCTCACGTATTTCRAACTTTTATGAGTTCAAAGCATRTTTTCTAAGTCGAAACAATCGCGAGACGCGGTATGTTTCATCACTGATTACTCTTTTGGGGAGACAGTTTTAGGTGTCTACACAAGGTTATTTGTGCGGGGCCCACTCAATTCACTCCTTCGCCGAATTCTTCATGCAATGAAGAGTTTGGTGATTTTTCACCCAAAGACTTTTTTCATCATCAGATTTGTCATTAGTGCAGCTCCAAGACAATAAAAATCTTTCAAGAGATGATAATTTTATTAATTGATGGAGCTGCTCTTAGGGTGATAATAATCATTCAACTTAATAATTACCTTCGTATCATTAGTAACTACTCTAGTAATCAACCACATTGTTTTTCAGTTTTTGCCTTTTTTTATAAAAAAAAAAAACACATTGTTTTTGAAGTGCTGAAGTAGGAAGCTCAAAAGTCAAAACTCAATAACAAGAAATGAGGATAACTCAATAACAAGATTACATTGCATTTCAATCAAAAAAAACCAACAGGATATGGTTGGCGCCATTGATGGCATCCACCTTTCAACTCTCTTCTCTTCCTCTTATCCATTTTCTTCCAAAACCCTCAATTTTTGCCCCCAAATTCACCACCTTTTCAGCTTCTTCTGCTAATTTTCTTACTACCCCTCAAATTCGTCCCCTCCTACACAAAACCCATCTTCCAATTTCCTCTTCTGAGTCCCCCAATCACCCTTTTTCATCAAAAGATTCCGACTTTCTTTACCACAAATGCATTGAATTGCTTCAATTGTCTGTTCGTTATGATGATGTTGAGCTTGCAAAGGCTGTTCATTCCTTGATTTTGAAGTTGGATGAAGATAATTACTTATTTAATTCTTTGATTAGTGCTTATCTTAAATTGGGTTTTCTCAATCATGCTTATGATGTGTTTACTGGAATTTCTAACCCTGATGTTGTGTCTTACTCTGCGATGATTTCTGGGTTTGCGAAAGCTGGGTTTGAATTGGATGCTATTGATATGTTTGGGAGGATGAGAGAGAGGGGTGTTGAGCCTAATGAGTTTACTTTTGTTGCTTTTTTAACTGCTTGCAGTAGAATTTCTGATTTTCAGTTGGGATTTCAGGTTCATTCATTGGTGGTTAAATTAGGGTTTTTGTTCTCCACTTTTGTTGCTAATGCTTTAATGGGTTTGTACCAAAAATGGGGTTATTTAGATGATGCCCTTCAGCTGTTTGATGAAATGCCTCAACGAGATATTGCTTCGTGGAATACTGTTATTTCTGGTGTAGTGAATGAGCTTATGTATGATAGGGCTTTTGAGTTGTTCCATGAAATGCTGAGGATTGATAGGCTTAGAGCTAACCAAATCACATTTTCGAATCTTATAAGTGCTTGTGCCGGGAGTTCTGCTGGTGTCTTGGGGCGAGAAATCCATTCTCATGCTCTTAAAATGGGGTTTGATAATAGTTTGAGTGTTAATAATTCGCTTATTGGGTTTTACACAAAGTGTGGTACTGCAAAAGATGTGCAGGCCCTGTTTGAGAGAATGCCAGTAAAGAATGTTATTTCTTGGACGAGTATGATTACCGCTTTCATGGAGTTTGGGATGATTGACAAAGCTTTGGAAATATTTCGTAAGATGCCAGAGAAAAATGCTGTGTCTTTCAATGCTGTTTTGGCAGGGCTTTGTTCAAATTGTGAGGGTGTAGGAGCTTTATCTCTGTTCTGTGCAATGGTTAACCATCGTGTTGAATTAACGGAATACACGCTAACAAGTGTTATCACCGCTTGTAGCTTGCTTGCTGAAAGGAATATTAGTGAGCAAGTACATGCTTTTGTAATTAAGTTTGGCTCCAGACCAAATGCTCATATTGAAGCTGCACTATTAGATATGTGTACAAGGTGTGGGAGAATGTCAGATGCTCAAAAGATGTTCCATCAGAGTCTTTCTCACCAAATTTGTTCATTACAATGGACATCTCTAATCTCTGGTTTTGCTCGAAATGCACAGCCAGAAAAGGCAATGTCTTTATTTGAGTGGGGGCAATCGTTACAAGCCTTGGTAATTGATGAGGTTGTAGCGTCTACAGTACTTGGTGTATGTGGAACACTAGGATTTTATGGGATGGGAGAGCAAATTCATTGCCATGCCCTAAAATCTGGACATCTTAGTGATGTAGGGGTTGGAAATGCCATCATCAGTATGTACTCAAAGTGTGGTTACATGGAGGATGCTTGGAGGGTTTTTAATTTGTTGCCTGTACGTGATGTAGTGTCATGGAATTGTTTGATTGGCGGTTATCTTCTTCAGAGGCAAGGTGATGAAGTGTTGGC
Organism: Bassia scoparia; assembly: GCA_008642245.1. Lineage (NCBI taxonomy): Eukaryota > Viridiplantae > Streptophyta > Magnoliopsida > Caryophyllales > Amaranthaceae > Bassia > Bassia scoparia. Next base: position 88,659 of record SNQN01001131.1, on the reverse strand, counting down.
TATTTGGTCGAAGATGAAAAGGGCACATGTAAGACCAGACTCCATTACACTTATTTTGGTCATATCTTCTTACAGTCATACCAAGTCAAATATGCTAGATGATTGTCGGAAATTGTTTTTCTCAATGGCTAAGGAATACGATGTTGAACCTACTGCAGATCATTATGCCTCTTTAATTAGTGTTTTAGGTGAATGGGGTTTGTTTGAGGAGGCGGAGGATATAATATCGAAGATGCCTTTTGAGCCGAAAATCTCAGTTTGGCGAGCTTTACTTCATAGTTGTAATACTCACTCAAACCCAGAAATTGGAAAGAAAATAGCGAAGCACATTCTAGATATGCAGCCTGAGGATCCTTCTACATATATACTTGTATCAAACTTGTTTTCTGCATCTGGTAGATGGGATTGCTCTGAAATGGTTAGGGAGGAAATGAGGCAGAAAGGACTCAAAAAACACCCTGCACGTAGTTGGATAGTTCATCAAAACAGGGTTCATTCATTTTACACCAGAGATAAGACTCATTCTCAATCGAAAGACATATATAGTGGTTTGGAAATACTGATCTTGGAATGCTTAAAAGCTGGATATGTTCCCGATACAAGCTTTGTTCTCCATGAAGTGGAGGAGCAACATAAGAAGGACTTCTTGTTCTATCATAGTGCAAAACTAGCAGTGACTTATGGCCTTTTGATGACCAGTCGAGGGAGACCTGTCAGGGTTTCGAAGAATGTTCGTCTATGTGGCGATTGCCATAACTTTTTAAAGTATGTATCAAGAGTCACTAAAAGAGAGATATGTGTAAGAGACACCTCAGGATTTCACCATTTCTCTCATGGAAGGTGTTCATGTACGGATTACAGGTAGCTTGCCCGTGCTTTGATTCACTGCAGTCTTGCTGCATCAAAGCGATGGTAGAGTAAAAAGTTTGAAACTTTTGTATGTGATGTTCATGTAGGTTGAAATAGCCTAATGTAAATACATGGTGAAGAAGCAAATTAGGTACACTAGGAGAATGAAATAGTGAGGTATATAATAGATTTCACACAAAATTTTGGTTCACATTATAGTCCAGTACCACTTTGTTTATGTGAAACTTCTCATCCTTTTGCTGTATTGTATTGTAACATTTGTTTTATGGTCATTGCCATTCACTATTTTGGCACCTGCATGAGAATGATCTTGTGGATTTCTGGAAACTATCATCTCATTTTAGCTMATTATACTGTGATAATTATGATATATTAGTTAAGGAGTAAGAAGCCTCACCATTAACACTAATATTACCCCTAAAATAATTAATATTACCAATTCTTGATTTTNAACAAGAATGTATTTCAGTGTGTCTTGCAAATGAATCAAGCCTTGCCTTTTATAGGCACTTGGGAGTACTCCCAACAGCCACATTATGGAGTGTAACCCCCATAATCAATGCAATCAATAGCCAAATCAATCTGAGTTAATGGTGTTTAAAACCAATTCAAACTCATACTAATTGATATTCAACAGCTATAATCTCATTTAAATTACATATCAATTYCATTAAGTAGGCACCCAACGGACAAAACCATCAATAGCATAGGATAAAACCTGATCGCGCATTAAAACGCGATCAGGGGCCATATGGCGTGGCGCCATATTGGGCCAGAACCAAATGGCGTGGCACCACTTTGGTGGCTTGGCGCCATTTGGCTTCTACCCGTTTCTCCGCCAAATTTCTTCCTAATTTGGTTTTACTCCAATTAGCCCTTTGCTATGACTTGTCCGTTATATTTACTTATCAAATTCATTTGTCCAAGGTCCATTTATGCATAAATGTTCCAACATTTTTTGTTATTAATGATGTTATTATCATAACTTTTTAATGAAGTCTTGTTTATTGTTTTTCACAGATAAGTTTCCAGATTTGATAGACATATCTGTTATATTTTTTTTCTATTAGTAAGGTAGGCTTATGATTCTGTAAAATCTTATACAAGTAATATGATGTTGTGTTTAGATTGAGGTTCATGACAAGACCTTGTCATCTTATATGTTATATGCAATCAAGAAAGCCATCTGCTTGCCTAGAATATGTAAAGTTGATTTTGCTTCCATGGATCAAGAGGATTACCGTTCAGCACGAATCAATCCCAAGGACTTATACTGATTTTGAGGAGCTGAACCATGATTTACAATGTGGTATCGTGTGAGAAAATATCACTTGAAAGCAGCAGTTGCTAGTGGCTAGTGCCTCGCATCAGATTTTGCAACTCAAGAAGTTCGTAAGATAACCTTTTGGTTAAAATTTGGAGATTTTCATGGAAATTGGGCACAACTTAATTGGGAAAGCCGAGCCATATTTTCAGAATTTGAAAGACAAACCAAACTCACTTGTTGGGGCTATGCAAATATGCAATCATCAATTAACTATACTAAAGTGCAGTCCGCTCTCACTCTATGTCTGACACGTGTCGTTTTGTCGTTCACTGCTTTCCCGCCCATTTTTGCTATGCTATATTTTCGGAATTAAATATATTGGGTTTTTCTATGAAATGCACCCGTACTTTTGTGTTTTCTACAAAATAAACCCATTAATTTTTTTGTCTACACCATACACCCGAACTTCAATAGCATTCCATAACATAAGCTTAATGGTTAATTATAATATTTAAAAAATAAAAATAAAAACAAAAACAAAAACAAAATCAAAAACCACCTGTTGCCACCATCTCCTTAGCTTCCACCCACTCCACCATCTTCAACCCCCCATCTTCTCCCACCACTCCAACCAACCAGCCCTCACCGCCTTCACAACCAAACAATACCGTAGCAACCAAACCCCCCACCCTCGCAACCCCTCGCACCCTCGCCACCACTCCAATTGAACCTCCCCTCACCACCGCATTCGAACCTCCCCTCTCTAATTTAACCCAGATTCCCCATTCGAAACCCCCCCTCTCCAATTGAACCTTCCCTCGCCACCATTATCAACCACCATGAATTTGCGCTTGATAAGAACACCTTCGCAGCCACCATTAACAACCACCATGAATTTGCACGATTGGGAACAAATTTGATGAATTGCGAACGAAATTGATGAATTGCGAACGAACTTGATGAATTGCGAACGAAATTTGCGAACAAATTTGCAATCGAATTCCTGAACGAATTCAAACAAAATTGGGGGTTCTTGCGATTCGATGGGTGGGTGTGGCTGCTAGTGCAATCTAGGCATGAGTGGGTGGTGGTGGATGGGGTGTCGAAGGTGCGTGACTGGTTGGCGGTGAGTGGGGGTGTTTGGGTGGCCATCTGGGTGTGGTGGTCGGGGAAGGGCGTGGGGATGGGTGATCGGAAGTGGGAGGAGGGGGGTTTTGGTGTTTTTAGATTTTTTATAATTTATAATTTTTATTTTTATATAAAACTAACCATGGTTAAGCTAAATTAGGTATTTAGATTATCTTGTGGAATATTACTTAATTTCGGGTGTATAGTGTAGAAAAAAAAAACAAAGGGTTTATTTTGTAGAAAACACAAAAGTACGAGTGTATTTCATAGAAAAACCCAAATATATTTTGTACTATAAAATATCTTGAAACTATAAATTTATACTATTTTTTTAGAAATTCAACTAACTATATTTTCCCTAAAATATTTTGAAAATATCATGACATATCATTTTTATGACCTTGCAAAATATTCTAAATATGTTCTGACTTTGCAATGCAAATTATAATTATCCATATATAGATTATACTCTATAAAAATTATAGTCATGTTGAGCGCGCATTATTTAGACAAAATCATGGTGATCAAATTATACTTGCAATTTAATCGCATGTCAATATATATACTTGAAAATTATATTGCTGACATATTTTGTTCACCGTGATATTCTAGATATCATACGGAGTACTTTTATTCTATGTTATGATAATATACCCAATACTAATGTACAAACAATTAGGATAAGATATTCTATGAAACATACACATTAAGATATTCTATTCTCTACATACACATCATATGACTAATATATTTTATTCTAAGATATTTTATTCCCTACATATACATTAAAATATTAAAATATTTTGATATAGCATCAATTACCGATTGCATCTAAAAAGAGATGTATTATTGACCGATTGCAATATCAACTTAAAAACAATATAAACATTCACGATATCACATAAAATAATTATTACAACTAACCGTTGCAATTAATTTATAGCCCAATTCGATATGATTGGTGATATTTCTCCTCTTAACGAGGACTGGAAAAGAAAATTAATAATTATAAGAGTTTGGCGAGTCCCTAAATACAACAAATCAAAACAAGATTATAGATCGACTTCATGGAATTGGTTTTGGTCATTGGAAAGATAAAATTTGATTTTTACATGACGTTGTAGCAATTTAATTAAAAACAAATATAATACCCGTGCGATGCACGATTATGTATTAGACACTCAAATAAAATTAGGTTTTTTTTGCGATAAAATAACATTTAAGATATTTTTTGTGAAAAAACACCTTCAATTTAAAAAAAATTATGTGAAGAAAGACCTTCAAAAAAAAGTTTGCAAGAAGGGACCTTAAGTGATTGCGACTTTTGACCAAGGGAAACCGACATTGACTATGTTTGCGCCATGTAAATTTTATCACTTTATTTAACAAAACATCATTATTTAGTTTAAGTATAGTTTGTATTTAGGCAAAATAAACTCCAAAAAGATATTTCAGAATCTACATCCAAACTCACCCAAAACTTTGTTCGTCAAATCACAACCTTTGTTTTGATATAGAAATTTGAAATCATAAATCCAAAAAAAAAAAACAAATTTGACATATTAACACATCTACAAATGCTCTTAAATTTAATTATTTATCTCTTAAAACCAAAAGAAAGCCAAAGTCAATCTATATTATCAAAAGAATCTTACACCAATAAGCACCCGACCTTTCACCACAACCTCTTCCTCCAAAATACTCATTTTCCATTTATTCTTTCTTTTAAAAAAATTACAAATAAATAAAATAATATTTAATGTTCTTTTCCAAGCCCAAATATCTGAATTCAAATGTCTGTATATAATTTGACTTTAAAAAAATTTGACGGTGTAACATGTAAGGAAATATAGTGTTTCTTAATCTGGAAATATCGAGTATTTGATATCAATAATCACATAAAGTACTAAAAATCTTCCGAAATATTTTTCCAATTAAAATTTGAGATATTCTATAAAGTTGAGATTATGTTCCATATTTTTCAATGTATAATTTCAAAAAAATAATTATTGGATAATAGATTATTGTGATATTTAATACGGAGTACCTTACATAGGTGATAAAAATAGGCAGAATTTTTTTATGAGATCACAACAAGTGGCAAGTTGTGGTGCGGGTATATTCTTATTTAGTATAGTACGTGTATATGATTTGTAGTTCATTTGAAAAATTAAAATACAAATTATTTTTGTTTTATATTAATCTATATATATAACTATGTATTAAAAAAATAAGCGAAGTATCGTCTGGGCCTAAATACTAGTAGCAGACTATTTGGAAGCCGTATTTCCAAGATCATAAGAGAAAAATTAAGTTGGTCTGGCAAAAATTAATAGACAATCTAGGTGATTAACAATTAAATGGACAAGCATATCCCTACAATGTGTACAAGACACTTGAGTGGGTCGAGTTGAATGTCTTGAGTATGAAGGAAAATTATCCATTATATACAGGTGATAAACAAACTCCAATTCGAAAAAGGGAACTTCTCCCAATATACTGCTTGTTAAACAAAATATTTAGACGAGGAGTAAACAAAATATTGTTAGTTGTTTGATTTTTTTTTCATATCGAATGCTTGTTAAACGGAAGCAGTTATGATAGATTTCTTAGAATTTTACTTTTCTTTTAGGAACGAAGAACAATAATAAAACAAAATCATATCTAGTACGGAGTACATAGGTTTCGTGGCCATTGTTATTAACCATTAAATCATCCCTAAGCAAATTAATACAAAGTGTATGGGTATTAACCCATTAACTAAGGCCCAAACCAATTAATCTCAGCCCAATAGGCCAACTGAGTCAGCCAAGTCATTCACACAAACAAGCAAGTGCCCGATCCCTATATATACAAGACTCTGTTGGATCGACTGAACAATACAAGGGGGGGTTAATTGTATTGAGGGAACTTAAGCTAATTTTGAGAAATTGAAAAACTTAATCAAAAGAAATTCGAGACAAGAGGTTTTTCAAATACAGAAACTCTCAAGACAAACGCCTAGAGATAAAACTATAGACAGACACAACACAGGATTTCGTCGTATATTACATAGGATACAACACCTAATAGTCTAATACAATCTAAGACATTGTTCTTAAGTTCTTCCGCTTGAACTAAAGAACCCCTCGTAACCAACCCCACTATTGGTCACCCTAAATTCTCGATTTTAACTGAAATCCCTCGGTTATGAACACTCACAACCCCTCACTTCAATCAACAGATTAAAGCCCTTACAACTCAATAAAGCAGACTTAAATGCTTGGCACTTGTGTGACGTAAAAGACTCTAATTAATTTCTTTATGCTCAAGTGTATTTTAATGATTCCTAACTGAGACGATTTATAGTGTAAATCATGTAAGCGTGAAAAATAAGCAGTAATCCCATCTTTACACTACATCCTATTTTGTAGGAGTAGTGCTTAGTGGAACTTGACCAACAAATCCACAAACACACGATCTTCCAGTTTATAGCCATTCAACAACTTCCACATTTATCTCAGTTCCAGTTAGCTTGATGAGAAAACCTTTAACCACGTTTACCTTAATGCTTTGTAAAACCGTTTTCCCACAAATTAAGGAAGACTTTTTTCATCAAACGTAAACCATTAAAATCTTTTCTAAAAAGACAAATATTTTATCCAAAGATATAAGATCCAGATATTAAGAAATATACTAACAGGAAATAATTTTATTATTTATAAAAAGATTTTATTTACATTATACAATTAACCTAGGTTTTATTCCAAAATATCTTTTTATAAAGCTTTGAATTAAATCCTTTAATAGTCATAGATCATAGACTTTATTTTATATCTTTTTATCCTATGAGCCAATTAATCAAGCATTAATGTCAAGCGTACGTACAGTAAATCTAAAAATATAATTTCCTAGACCTACTATACCAAAGATATTCTCCACGAAGCATCTTCATCTCGAGTTATGTTTTAGGCAATGTCCAAGGAACTCGAGCTTCCTTTTAATGTTGAGCTTCTTCCTTGAGCTCTTTTCAAAATCTTCAATAGCCAAGGGAACTTCTTCCTTCTCCTAAGGTTATCACCATTCCTTTAAGACTCCTCAAAGTTTTGAACCTATTTTCACAATGCTTAACACACATATCATAAATTACACATGAGTTTGCTTTGTTGGTTTGTTGTGCCATTCATCAAAACATAGGGTTCAACAACATTCCCTCTTTTTGATGAAAGCCAAACCAATCAAACTCTTAAAACATTTCAGACCATCTTCAATTTGTGTGTTAGTGCATAAACAACCAGTTAAGTGCAGGATATATAAGAGAAACAAAACCAATTAAGTTTAAATAAATACCCTTTTATGCAAGGAACTTGATCATCAACCTGTTTCAACCAAAGAAGTTTGCTCCTCTCCCCCCTTTTGGCTTTCATAAAAAAACAAAACACACACACACACACACACACACACTATATATANAAGCAAATATTTTCTCACGAATTGTACGACTTTTCGAACAATTTGTTATTGTTCGTTGCACTAATCATTTTTCTCTATTTTTAAATTCTCACGGTACCATGAACAATTATACTATTCATGCTAATGTTTTTTCTACGTTAGCAAACAAAGCTTGACGGTCGTTGAATTTAGTTATATTCTGTTAGTTGCTAAATTGTTCACATATGAACAAAATCTAAACTGGTGTGAAATAAAACTAATACTAATACTAACACTAACACGAATACAATTACGAATATGAATACTAATACTAATACCAATATCAATAGTAATACTAATACAAATACTACTACTACTAATACTAATACTACTACACRTTTTACATACTATAGTTGTACTTTCAATTCAAGGCTACTCAACTACCCCATTCAATTGATCCATCTATTTCATTATTTCAAACCCAGAAATAAATTCTAACCCATCCCCTAATTCGCACTTTCGTCTCCTATGTCTCATTAGTGAAGATGCATAATTAAGGTCAATTCATACTTTGGTACCCAAATCTCTTACATAATAAACCCATTACTCATGGAAGAAATATTTTATCCAAAAATAATGCCACACTAACATGGCAATTGTAAGTCATTTCGGCTYGTCAAGGTGCTAATAGAACCCGATTAAGTATTTAGCCTAAAATGAGCACTATTAAGAGATCACAAATCTGAGAATTACATATGCATGTTAAAGTAATTAAAACCGAGTCAACAACAATGTTGAGGAACCACATATTTTCTCAAAGCTTTGTTTATCATGGTAATATGAACTGAAGATATACTCCAGCTGTTCTTAGATTTTCTCCATGTAAACAAACGAGCTGRTGGCGGCAGTTTGTGCATCAAAGCAGTTGCTTTTTGAGCATGGTTAATTAAGGCCTTCTTGACTGAGGCTGTTGGAGCAAGCCGTGCATTTCCTGATTCAAATGCAAAGACCGGTGCAGTCGTACTTCTTAATTCTATAAAAAAAGCAAAAAAAAACATGAGAGATTTGGCAAAAGTAAGACCTAAAATCCAACTGTCTTGCATGTGAATATTATCCACTTATAACAAATCGAGATCAAGGCACTGTTACATTCAGTAATACAACATTATTTATGACATTCAGAATCAATATTGTAGATTTATAGCCCAGGAACACATTTCAGAGAAATAAGATATGCAGATAGCTATAGCCATTCCGTGAAGGCCTAGAAATTTCCATAGGATGCGGAAGTCAGACCGCTTATGTTGTTTGAAACATAATGCAAGAAAGGCTTATAATATACTTCTATTTATCTTATGAACTCGGAGTACCCTCTTTCACAGTTACCACACAAACAATAATGCAGATTATACTGACTCACATCTTATGAACCTCTAATATTTCAGTTAAACTTAGGTTTTCGAGAGATGTAGTTGCAGCATTTGGCTATATTTAAATATCATCAATAAAGATCATTTCCTGATGAATAAACAAAACAGAGTCCATTGTAGCCCCTTGCATGATTTCATATATTTACTCTTGATTGAAATCATAGTTGTTAAGCAAAAGTTCACAATGAGGATTTCAAAGTTTATGCAGTTACTACTATGTCAATGAGACAAGAAGCAATATACAAAGACAAGCTCAAGATCATACTAAGACAGCCTACTTGTTTATATAATAACTACTAAGCATACGAGTAGGTAAACCACTTAGTGAGTAGGTGAATGATGTAACATAACCCTTTCGATGGCATCCTAGTCATACATCCCGAATTCCAACTATCCTGTCATATTTGCATTTTAGAAATCACGGAGTAGAATATAAGGTACACTCCAATACCACTACCACCACAACCTATGAAGTATGAACTATTGAGACAACAATTCTAAAACACCAATGCTTTCATCCCTAATAAATGCCATCAGGTCAAAGTGTCAAATTGGTTAAAATTTTTGGGAGGAAAAACAACAAAAAAAAAACCTATAACCACCAACAAATCATCCAAGGGCCAGAAAAGAGAGAAATAAATAGTTAATGGCCAACAAATTGTAATGTACTATAAACAGGAAAAAATCCAATCCAAGAATAACATTCAACCAATTAGCATAAAATATAATTATTACTTTCAGCTAAGGAAGTGCAATAAAAGAAACACAAACAACAAAAAAAGGAAGTAACGAGATCTGAAGCTAACCTCCAACTTTRCGGTCAAAAGCACAGGCTTAACTGAATCGTACAATCCAAAGTACAACCCACGGTAGATAATGATACTAGCACAAGAGATGGAGAATCCACGGTAAAGACCACCAAGACCATCTGATGCCCAGGTCTTGCGGTACACATCAACAAGACCATTGAATTGCCTATCACCTCCTCCCTTCTTGGAGGACTTTGCGTCATTGGCAAGACGGGTATGGGCGTAATCCAAGGAGTAGACAAAGAATAAAGAAGAGGCACCAGCAGCACCACCAGATGCCAAGTTACCAGCAAACCACTTCCAGTAACCATCCTTGTCCTTCTTGAAGRTGAATATTCTCTTGAAGTAATCCTTGAAGGCAAAGTTCAATGCTTGGCAACAGAAARCAAAATGTTAATTTCAATGCATAGCAAGAAAAATCACKAATTAATAAAAGAAAAACAAAATTTTAAACACTTGGGTGGGGAAGTAACGGATAACGTTAGCAGTGTTTCCTCTCCACAAAGACATGATACCCTCATCCTTGATTGTTCTTCCAAAACATTCACCAATACCCTTGTATGGTTCAGAAAGACGTCCAGCTTTAAGCATCTCATCTTGATTTTGGATCAAGAGCTTGACACGCTAAATTGGAGCAGCAGCAGTCTTTGAGACAGCAGTTGAAACTCCTCCCATGAGAAAGTCAATTGCAAAAGCAGTAGGTCTCCTTTCTCAACAGGGGCGTATGCAACAACAGGTGCTGCCCTTTGACCTATAATGAGAAGCTAATAAAATCGATTTTCACATCTGAACAACAATAATCAAATATAGGAAAACATGGCTACCTAGCATGTACCTGCCAGTGCTTGTTTAAGTCACTTTTCAAGCAATCTTGCTCGACTTTATAGTTTCAGATGAGCAGCACTAATCATGGAAACATCTTGAATAATTTTCTAGTTTGATTCTTGCTACATAAGAACRGTGTTTGGCTTTGAGGCTCCATTTCTTCATTTTGTTGCTTCGTGATTTTACTTTTTCTTTACAAGAAAAAAAACCTGTTGTAGCAGAGCAGGACAGATCATTATCGGATCGGTGTTTGAATTTGCAGGGTGTGTTACAGTATGAAGGGCCATATTAAATTATTCATTGAGAAAATTATAAGATCTTTCTGGGTCAAATTCCAAACTGAACGAAACCCAAAATCCAACCCCAAATTGAATTACAATTGATTGAATCCAAGCAAAAGCCCCAAACAAATCAATTCCAAAATCCCAATCAACAAACAATCACAGCCAAAAAAAATAAAATAAACGGTAGATGCACATACCTGCAAACACCACGTTTATCAAGTGGACAACCATAAAAAAACACATTAGAAGCAACCGATCAGGGAAATCCTTTTTTGGTCCCATAGGTTGCACGAGCTAGAACGAAGAAACGAAGCAAATTCGAAAAGTCTAAATCGCAAACCAATTTAAAACCTAACCATGATTTGCAACATAATTCTTGACATGGAATGACTTTTTGAGATGCATAGTCGCATGCGGTTATCAAAATCATAAAAATCATGATCTAAACTGAAAATGTAACAACACGAAAAAGCATGAGTAGACAGAAAAAAATGAGAAGAATTGAGAAAATGAGGAAGGAAATTAGAAGAAGAAGGGAGAAGAGAGAAGGAAAATAGAAGGTGGATGGAAAGGAATAATGAGAGAGATGAAAGAAAACCAACGTGGCAACAAGGATGGGAGGGTGTGGGGCAGCAAGCAAAATGGTAGGACGCAATTACTATCAAATGGCAGGGGCAAAAGCGAAAGTTCATTGTTCATCATGAACATTGATTTTGGATTCTGGCTTTTTATATAGTAAGGATAAAAAGATTTACTTTAATTATATTGCACACATCTTAAACAAATTAAAAGAACAACACAACTTCCAAATAATACTAACATAATTTATGCAAATACTAATTTCCCTTAATTGACGCGTAATTCTACAAACTTAAAAAACAAATAGGAACGGAGGAAGTACTAAACTAGTATACATTTTTTTTAAAAGATTACGTTTATCATATAATGCGAGGAAACATGTAAGCTTATAAACTTTATATATATATATATATATATATATATATATATATATACATATACAAGTAATATCAGCATGCTTTTATACTGATCGATTAATAATAAAAGGAAAAAAAAAGTATCAAAAACTAAGCTAAGGTCTTTCTTTCATTTGGATATTTATCCATTTGTTTTTGAATTTTTTTCAATTATTTATGCTAACAATGTGAGAAATGTTTCACCAGGTTGCTTTCAAGACACTGATTGTAAACAAACTTGTCATAGATAAGAGAATAGTATTCACTGTTGAACAAACTAGAAAAGGCCAAGTTTATGAAGGCTCTCTAAAAAATTCTACATTGAAGTTTTTAGAGCATCAGGGATGAAAGTTGATTCATTTATGCTGCCAACAAAGAACTTAGTTTCAGATCGTCAGTATCTTCAGCTGTGTCAATGTTAGTTATACTCTGATCGATATCATTACTATTTTTTGTTAGAACAATAAGAGGGTAGTAACGGATAATCACTCCAAGGCACGGAGAATACGCTTTCCTTTTAATTAATTTCGCCCCTCAAGGATCACTGGGTTACCACGAAATAACTAATGAGATACAATGGAGAGAACAACCTACTTTGTTGATCTACAAAGCAAATCAAGAAAAAGAACTTTGTGTTTGAATTTGTAAGAACACTCTCTGAAAAGTTTGCAAGAAGTTTCAAAGAGAAAGCAAGTAATCAATAAGAGAAAACAAGAATGTATTTCAGTGTGTCTTGCAAATGAATCAAGCCTTGCCTTTTATAGGCACTTNTATCCTGCCAAACTCTCCACTACTAAGCTAATTGTAATTAACTATCATACTTTAATTCCATGATTGTAAACTGTACTTAGACGCGTAAAGCAGTGATTATATACTAATCAAAATCAAACACTTGAATTAGTGTATTCTTACCATAAAACCTGTAAAAAAAAAATCATCTCACGACCTCTAATTCTCTCTAATAGTATCATTCTTTCTTATCCATTGTTTTTGCTCTGCTTCAACAGATTACACAAATTTAGTGTACAAAGGATGTTGACTACTGTAGGAGAAAACACCCAAGCTGCAATCTTGACAGGTTTCAAGCACATAATAGAACAGATGATACCTCACAATATAATTTCCATGCTTGAAGGTCTTCTATGGGGATCACAACCATCTTCTTTTCGTCATCCCACTTGAATTTTGTGTAAGCTTTGATATCATTGATCACAAAGTGATGTTTCCTCCAACATTTGATCCTATTTTTCACTTGATCCGTGGTCACCAACATACCTAATTGTGTCCTCAAGTTATCCACTACAGCTTGATATGCTTGTGGTTTGAATTCTCCGTCACCGTTATTTCCCTCATTAATCTGATCATACAATGTCTTAGTGAGTATGCCATCCATTTGTGTATTCCAAGTTAAGTAGCCTCTTTTTTGTGAAGGTGCCATAGGCTCTGTTCCTCGTCTCTTCATAGCTAAGTTCCTGTAGACTAGAGTAAAAATAATAAAAATTCAAATGAACAATAAGACTAGAACCAAAATTAAATAAATCAAAAATATAGTACAAGCTTATCATCAATAATTTTTTATATTAGTWTAACAACTAAACCTAAGTAACTCAATTTCTTCGTGCCACATACTCTTGAAACATCTCCATAGCAATATCATCTCTAAATTTGTTCCACTCATTTGTGGCTCGAGTGGCTAATATGTATTATTCTTCTTCTTCAAGTTCCTCATTATCTATTCCTTCCATATGTAGCAATTCATTCTCTACCTCTTGCATAAGACTCGTTTCCTCCATGTTTTCATCCCTTAGAAAATTATGTAGGATAAAACAAGCGTTGATGATTCTTATTTGAGTCTTCTTTGGAAAAAAAAACTAGGATTTCTTAAATTACTCCAACGCTGCTTTAACAATCCAAATGCTCTTTCGATGGTGTTTCGAGCAGATGAATGTCGTAGGTTAAGAAGCTCCTTTTCATTTGTAGGAGTATTCCCTCTCCACAGATTTAAATGGTATCTAGTACCTTTGTATGGAGCTAGAAAACCTTCGGAATTTGAATATCCTAAATCAACAAGGAGATACTTATCTGCATCAWTATAAATTAACGTTTTAATTATACATTCAAGCCCACATTACCTAATCATTATATAAAGAAAAACTATATATGTTTATTCTTACTTTTTGGTACTTTGAGACCATTAGGCCTGCGAAGCGCATCACGAAGTACACGAATATCTGAGGATGATCCTTCCCACTCGGGAAGCACATACATGAATCGAAGATTAAGATCACAAGTGGCTAGTACATTGGTGCTAAGGTTCCCTTTCCTATCCCGATAGTGAGGTCGATCCTCAATAGGCACTGTCATATCAATATGCGTCCCATCTAGAGCTCCAATAACACCCTCAAACCACTTCCATTTATTATCATTAGCATAACTAATAAGGGTATTGTGGTCAGCTTGTTTGATGTAATATTTGCCTAACTTGAGCATGGATGCAAGAACTACATGAAATTGGCGGCTTATGGTCTCTCCAGATCGTGCAAAAAGGGCTTGCATTGTCCTATTTTTCAAATCGTGGGCAAGGGTATGAAGAAATAATGCCACAACTTCTTTCACCATGACATTTCTCGTGTCTTAGCTACTAGTTTGTAATACATGACATAACTTCTCAAAACGACGTATATCAAGACGTAATTGCTCTCGACATATCATATCATTATTAAAGTTTTCATCCATGTGGCTCTGTTCTAGCACGTTTCGCATTCATTCCATGTTACCTCCTTAATCTTATATTTTTAACGTACATGCTCCAACTAACACAATAATAAAGTTTAAAACTACCATAACAAACTCCATTTCTTCGTCATCATCCCTTGGACGCTTAGGTGACACTTGTATACTCAAATTAGACATCCTTGGACACTAGATACATATGAATAATGCAAAAATTAGCACTAAAAAATTGCAAAGGGTGCTAAAAAATTAGTGGAAAATAAAGATATTGAAGCTTGAAGATTCGAGTAATAATTCCCTTGTACATAAGCTAAATAAATACATAATTCTTCATTCACACAACCAAACCAAACATGCTCACACACATATTTAATCCTCTTTAACTGTCACGAATACATTCAAACATATCAAATCGCTACATCAATAGCATACAACATCCAGCAAGCATGACAGGTAATGAACCATAAATTGTGTGAGCATACAAGTGATATAGAAACAGATGGCTTAACAAGACCATTAAGATTACAACTTACAACCATTAAATTAATCAAATATTTCACCACAATAAAAAGGGAATAAATAAACAATTAAATCGAAAATAAACAAGACCAGTAACACAATACAAAAATTAAAATTCGAGCAAATCATAAGTACAAATCATACAAATAAACAATAAGCAAGACCAGTAACACAATAAACAAGACCAACTTACAACCATACAAGGGAATATTAAATCGTACAAATCATAAGAGCAACCACAAAAATTTCAATTTTTTTTAGCAACAATTCTACTAATTTTCAAGCTAAAATTCGAGCAAAAGGCCAACAATTCAAGCACTACATGGTAATTCAAATCAACAAAAAATCAAAGTAAGAGATCGAAAACGAACCTGCTTGGAGAAGGTTGCTGCTTCTCGTGGAGTAAAGAAGGAACAAAAGGAGAAAGCCAAAGAAAATTGATGAAGAAGATGAACTGATGAAGAAGATGAATTTGACAAAGAAGATGAACTGATGAAATGCTAACCAAACCCTAGGAGAGAGAAAGCAACACGAAATTTCAATTACGAACTGATGAACTGATGATATTGGGCTTTTTTTTGGGGTCATATTGTAATTTGAAATGACATGTAAAATGTTGGGATTTCAATTACCAAAAAATTAGTAATATTTTTAAATCTTAGGATTTGGGCCAAATCCAAATTTCCAATCCAGGCCTACCCAAACAAGGTATTTGGGCCAAATCCAGAATTTCAAATGAAATTCTAGATACCAAACAAGCCATTTTATAATTCAAATTTAAAAATAGAGTTCTACGTAAATAATTTTCGTTCTTACATGTTGTTTTGTTTCCTTTAAAACAAAAAAAATGGCACTTGATTTAATTATGTCATGGTTTACATTATTGTAGTATTTTGCATACGCTCGCGTTGTTATAGTAGAGGGAAGTTAATTARACGTCAGTCATGTCCACACATGAAATAGAAAAACCGAAGGACGACGTTATAGAAACGATGGATAACATTTCATTTTCTCTCCCGGATCCACCTGAAGAGTTTCGACGCTATTTACGAGAGTACAAAACAGCGAAAGATAAGGAAGGTAAAATTAAAATTTTCCAAAGAATTTTGGATGACACCGCGTCAAGTGATTCTTCCGATGAAGAAGAGGACAACGTCAATGAMGTAGTCGACGAACTTGTCAACCCAACTGAAGGAAAACGGAGCACTCGGAATCTGAATCCACTCTATAGGGATGTCACCATCGAAGACTCAGACGATGAGAACGATCCTAATTTACGATGAGAAGAAGGATAGACTTTCTAATGTCGTTCCATAGAGTCTTAGGAAATACCATAGATCGCTGATAATAAATTCCTCGCCTTGGTAGTATAATTGGCTAATTTTGGGGTTACAATAAGTAGCAATGCTACAATACTTTATCTCTCATTTTGCATTCTATTGTACCCTATTTTCGTTTGAAACAAATAAAGGATAACACATTTTATTAGAGTTATTAAAAGAGTATTCTCGTTTTTAGAAATTTGTTATTTTGCTCATTCATCAATGACAACAATTTATGAATAAATTTATTCTTGCACGTCTAACTTTTATTTTTATTTTATACTATTGACGACTATTTTGGATATTTTATGGCTAATTTCAGCAAAACTTTTATATTACCTTATATTATTTTGTTATCAGCATATATTATTTTTGACGTACTATTTCTATTTCAACTATTTTGGATACTTTGTATTTTAATCTATTATTTTACTAGATTATTATTTGTTGGATCGACTGAACAATACAAGAGGGGGGTGAATTGTATTTGAGGAACTTAAGTGACTTTTTGCGGAATTAAAAGAAACTTAACAAAAGAAACACGAGGAAAGAGAATTTCCAAACACATAAACTCTCAAGACAAACGCCAAGAGAGGAAAAACTGTGGCTTGATACAACACAGGACTTCGTCTTTATTATAATAGGATCAAACACCTAATTACAATCTAAGACCCTCGTTCTCAGTTCAATAAAGAACTTCTTGAACCCTTGCAACCAACCCCTCTGTTGGTCACACTCTCTATTTCTCGATTTCAATGAATCCCTCGGCTAGACTTTTCTACAACCCTAGCTTTAATCAATAGATCAAAGCACTTTTTACAACTCATTTAACTTAAGATTGGCACTGGTATGAAGAATAAGCTATGATAATTCTTTGCTCAAAGTGTGTATTTTATTTTTATTAAGTGAGAGTATTTATAGAGTGAGAGTGTAAGCGTGGAAGTCAAGCAGTAAATCCACATCACACTACATCCTATTTTGTAGGAGTAGTGCTTAATGGAACTTGACTCCAAGCCACAAACACACGATCTCAACTCTTCAGTTTTATATCAGTTAGCTTGATAAACAAGCCAATTTACACAACTTCCATTTTCATAACTAAACTCCTTAATTTTAAGATTTTAATTTTTCCTTTAAAACGAATAAAGATTTTTATATGGGATTTTTCTCAGGTACCCCTGGGTTTTGCTTAATTCCAGGTACCCAAGTTTTTAGAAATGCCTCAGGTACCCTGAGGTTAGACAAAATAGCTCAATGCCTTACTCTAATGGAAAAACTACCACGTTAGTCTTTTCCCTAATTCAACCACTAACCCTAATTCTTTCTCTCTCCTTCCAACCCCACATCACTTTCTCTCCTCCCTTCTACATCCATTGCCAAAACCGAACAGCATCTAATTCAAACTGCAACTGTTTCAGAAACACAGAAGACCATTTTTATTGATAGGATGCAAAACCCAAATTAGAAACCTAATTTTTGATTGACGAAAACCTGTTCGGCAAATAAGAAATCCAATCAAAACCCAGAACAACGAAACAGCATAAAAAAAAAGCTGGCAATACTCCTCAATTCAAAGAAAAAACACAGCAAACCTAATGATTAATTCAATTTCTTCAACAAATTCAACAGAACAGTAATAACATCAGCAATCAAAGAAATGACCTTTTAAGAACAGACTGAGTATCCACAGGTTTAGCCGAGCAACGTTCTGCTTCGCGGAATCGCCACCGGAGCAGTCGCGGAGTGTTGTCGGAGTACCGCAGCAAGTTCACAATGTGATGATCATAAGAATGTGTTGTCGGAGTAACCGAAGTAATTTTTACATTGTTGTTTTTGCAAAAGAATGTGTTAAGGTCACAAGTCACAACAATGAAGTTTTGAGGTGGGAACTGAGTGTTTCACCATTTTATTTAGATCAGTTTTTCCTACATCCATACATAGCCAATGTTACTATGGCATCTTTGATTTAGAAACAAGGGTTCTACCTGTTTACATGAATTCAGAAAAAAGTTCTTAATAGCATCAATGGACATAGAAAATTTAATAGCCAATCAATAGCACAACCAAACCGCACCCGTGTTCTTCCCCTTTCTTTGCTGTATGATTTGCAAGTCACATGACATACTCAATTATTCATGAATTTAAGATTAGCTGTTCCAATCTCTGTTTAGACTCAATTAGAAAGTGAAATATGGATAGGCATCTAGTAACAGCACAAAGCAAAAGGTAAAGACATTAACAGTCCAGCTTATCTACTTAAACTAATTATAAGTGCAAATTCCTATTGATAAGCCTTCGTGTTATGGTTCATATTTCATAGCCAAAAAATAATAATCACCTAATGGCGATCGTACTATCTTTCGATCAGCACAATAGTAACAAAGCTAATTTATTTTGATGGGGCTGTTCGTGGGTTTTGGTATGGAGGTGGTAGGAAGGGAGGAGAGAGAAGTGATGATGGGGGGATTTGGAAGGAGAGAGAAGAGATTAGGGGTTAGTTGGGTCGAATTAGGGGAAAAGACTAACGGTGTTAGTTTTTCCGTTAGAGTAAGAGCATTTGAGCTATTTTGTCTAACCTCAGGGGTACCTGAGGCATTTCTAAAAACTCGGGGGTACCTGAGGAATTAAGCAAAACCTCAGGGGTACCTGAGGAAAAATCCCTTTTATATTTCAAAGATAAAACATTGATATCAAAGATAATATAATATATAGTCTTTAAGAAATAAAGAACCGGAAAATAATTCTTAATAATTTATAAAAAGATTTTATTTCAAAGTATTTACAAGATACCTAGGTTTTATTAATTTTTCTTATTATAAACCACCGAATTATATCCTTTAACAAATTAAGTCACAAACAAATATTATAGGGATTTTTTCCTCAGATACCCCAGAGGTTTTGCTTAATTATTCATGTACCCCCGAGTTTTTTTTATTCCTCAGGTACCCCCGACCTTATAAAAAATAACRCATATATCTTTACTCTAACGGAAACACTAACACCGTTAGTCTTTTCCCCCTAATTCTACTAAATTAACCTCTCATCCCTTCTCTCTCATGCCTTCTTCCCACCTCCATTACCAACACCAGGTTACCATACACTCCTCCAAATCTTAGCACCCACGAGCAGCCACCAATCTCACCACCACGAGCAGCCAACCATCTCACCACCCACGAGCAGCCACCCAACAACCGCCACAATGCCACATCTCACCACCGTCTCTCACCACCCCACGAAACCTGAATAATTAAGTCCCTGAATTCACATCATACATCAAAACCCCTAAATTATACTCAAAATARTCGTTCGAATTGATTTCATAATCAAAACCCCTAAATTCACGAATGAATATTTCAAAAATTTGAGCTTTTATTTTCGAAATTGGAGCTTGGGGTTCGAATTGTCGTTCGTGCGAGTGTGGTTCTTGCGAGTGTGGTTTGTGGGTCATGGTTGGGCGTATGGTGCGAGGTAGCAGTTTGTGCAATTTAATCCCAATGGTGCCACAAATTGAGCTCACTTCAACCTTGGCTCAACGAAAAATGTTCTTACAAACAAATACAATAAAGTGGTTTCAGTTTACTGCTTAGCTCAGTATCTTTCAGCAAGTTGTGCAAAGCTTTACCTAATTGTTACAATAAATTTCGAATTTTATGCTTTTGAGGTAAAGAATATAGAACCAACTAACATTATTGATAATTTGTTGAATATGAACTAATTATCTCAATTTTAGGGACAAATTGCATACAAGCATAGACCATTAGTGGCGGTGGTGAATGGGCTATAGCGATGGATGGTCTACAGTGGCGAATAGGTTGCGATGGTGGATGGGTTGGTCTGCAGTGGTGGTGGTGGTTGGTCTGCAGTGGTGGTGGATGGGCTGCGGTGTTCTTAGTATAGTCAATTCAATGGGGTGTTTAGTGTATAAGTTAATTAATTAGTGAGTAATAAGTTGATTTAGGGTGTAATTAGGTTAATTAGGGGTTAATTGTGTTAAAAACTAACGGCGTTAGCTTTTCCATCCATAGTAAGGATATATGGATTATTTTTTATAAGGTCGGGGGTACCTGAGGAATAAAAAAAATTCGGGGGTACATAAATAATTAAGCAAAACCTCAGGGGTACCTGAGGAAAAATCCCAATATTATATCTTCTTTATCCTATGAGCTCATACTTCATTCCCTAATGCACTACAAGAAAATCGATTTCGGCCGACCGAACGCACCGACCGATTTTTTTTTGGTCGGCAATACCGACTAATACCGACCGTGTGCAGTCGGTAATAGTTTACCGACCGA
>SNQN01001131.1:3499-43121 GCA_008642245.1 Bassia scoparia | reverse complement strand
TTTTTTTCTAATTTTTTCAACTTATTTTTTCTTTTTTTTTAAAAAAATATAAATTATTTTCTTATGAGTAATATTTATTTTTTCCCTTTATAGTTTTTTTAAAATATATTTCCTACGTTTAATAATATGAATTTGAAAGGAATTGGTGGCATGTGTCATCTTCCCTCTCTCCGCGATTTTTTTGCCTCTTTTCCATATTTTTAATTTTTTAAAATATTTTCCTAAAATTAATAGTATGAAGAATTGAGAAAAGATTTCACATGTCATTTCACTTTACCCTCCTTTTCACCTTTTTTTTTGGCTTTTTAATTTTTTAATAAAAAAATATATATTTCCTACATTTAATAAAATGAATTTGAACGGAATTAGTGATACATGTCATCTTCTTTCTTTCCTCGTTTTTTTTTACCTCTTTTTCATATTTTTAATTTTTTTTACTTTTCTACAATTAATAACATGAAGAATTGAGAAAAGATTTCACGTGACATTTCACTTTTCTCCCTTTTTCACCTTTTTTTTTGTTTTAAATGAATTCGTATATTTCATAACAGAGGAATTGAATGGATTCATATCACTTGATATCTCCCTTTAATATTTTTTTGTACTTAATAACGTAATCTATTGGGACTTGAGAGGAATGATGACATGTAACAACTTTTTATTTTTATTTTTATGGTTTAAAATAATTATTTAATAATTTGTATTTTCCTTTTTTGCGGGGAATTTGAATTTTTTTCTTAAAAATTAATCAATATTAAAAAAGTCATTTAATATTCACTTATGTGTGTGTGTTTTTTTTAATTTTTTGAATAATTTCGAGTAATAGTTACAAAAGACATTTTTTTTTGTTTTTATTATTTTATTTCTTTTTAGAAAACACGACAATTAGTCATTCAATTCCCTCTCTTCCATTAGGGGCGGATTGATCTACCAATTTCTACATGACGAAATATCATACTTCGTATAAAACTTGATTTTTCATTAAAATAATTTTAATCGTTTTATTATTATTGTTAACTTATTTTTTAATTACTATATTACTATAATTATTTCTATGCATCATAAAATACAAAGTGAACTTGTGCTTTGCACGGGCCAAATACTAGTTTATTTTAAAACCGTGCATATGCTTCCGATAAAGAAAAAAAAACGTGGCAATATGTGCAGCGCTAAAAATTGAAGTTACAATTGTAGTAGTGTAGTTTGAACTTTGAACACCATCACTAAAATTCACTGTGATAGAGAGCTTGTAGCAGAGTTGTGAATCCTTGTGATAATGGTGTTACTCCAATTTCAACAACCCATCAATGGCGTTTCCTTTCTTCACAAACCCATTAATGCCCTCAATTCTCGTCTTACTACTACTGTTATGTGCTGCTCCCAATCATCTCCTTCAAGAACCCAAGTAACCTCACAATTCACCATTTCTATTTTTCATTCTTCTTGTTTTGTTCCTTGTTTGTTGTACTTTATCTATTTTATAATGTTATTCAAAGAATTTAAACCAACCATATTCAAAAAATTGATATGGGGTCCTTAATTAGAATCGAGATAATTAAAMATATTAATAGTCAAAGCGAACATGCCTTGGAAATGGAGACTGATATATCTAATTGGGAACAGGGAAAGTAATGTTTTGTTGGGCAATTTTTTAGTATACCATATGACTATCAGACTATATGGGCAAATTGCATAACCGGTTGTACTATGCACATCCTCGACTACATGTCTATATAGATTGTGTCTACATACGACCATGTGTTCATTTTGTGAGTTCTGTCTGTAATTTAACACTTTGTATAACGTTTGTGCTGTGTTCTGAGTAAAATTGATCACCCAAATTGGATTACCTGATTGAGGACCAAACTGAAAAGATTGGAACCTTTTCACTTATTGACTTATAAATTGAATAGCATATAATTTTGTTGTGTTATCGTATCGTATCTTATATTGGCTTGATTAATTAGTACTTTGTTTGTTGGGATTTTAAGAGGATAATGGAAAGCATCTCAGTTGGAGCAGAAGTTGGTGGTGCTGGAYGAGCATACTCTTATAATGCTTTGAAGAGGTTGGACCAATTGTGGACTAATATTTGCTCTTCTGAGACAGGTTWCCTTTMCTGTTTATGTTCATGATTTACMTTGCATTGACARGATGTTCTATAATTAAAGAGATTGGATTATGTAATGCCTAGCGTGTGTGTCGTGATTGATATTGCAGTGAGCYAACCTCCAGAGGTAGTTACTAYCACCCYTGGTCCTTRTYCGAGCAGTGAAGCTTCTATAAAGTCAGTAGACAAATTTGATGTTGTAGTGTGTGGAGGTACTTTGGGAATTTTCATAGCAACGGCACTGAGTGCCAAAGGCCTTAAGGTCGGGATTGTGGAAAGAAATATACTAAAAGGGGTATGTCAAGGAAATTACTAGCTAGCAAGTTCATGAATATGAGTAATTGCTTGGCCTTCAAGATTACTTTAACACATGGATTTTGTGATCAGAGGGAACAAGAATGGAATATTTCAAGAAAAGAGCTATTGGAACTTGTAAAAGCCGGCATTTTGAATGAAGATACAATCGAACAAGCAATAGCAGCAGAATTTAATCCTGTGAGTTATTCTGTGACTAGTTGCTTGTTTAGAGTTCTTTCAAATGATGCATTGTTATCATGCCAGCAGCTACAGATTCTGTCTAAACTCTGCAGCTTGATTAGAAATCCAAGTATATAAAATTTTGAAAGTTGAAGTTAGCTTTGCCTAAATATTAATCCAAATTCCAATGTCACTTTCGTGAAAACAGCACTATGACCTTAGTTTTTGTCTCATATATTCAATCATCAAAACTACTTCTAGTGTGTCAACTATATGTGAATGAAGTCCAAATTCTTTTTCACARTTCAATTGTATACGAGAAGCATGTATTTAGCAGATCACCTTCCTATCACGGGGCTCAATTGTGAGTAGCCTTAAAATTGTAGCACATGATATTGATATTGTTTTGATGTTTCCTTCCCTTTTGGCTTGATCAATTCTTCAGAACAGATGTGGATTCGAAYAGAAGGGTGACATTTGGGTGGAGAACATTCTTAACATTGGAATCTCGTAAGTTAGTCCTAACTCTATAGTGCTAATGTAAGTAAAACTGACGAAAACTTAGAAAGAAAAGTCTCTATGAGAATTGAGAACTGAAGGCAATTTGCCCATCGATCTTGCTTGTCTTTCTTTATGCATTATGGTGACCTTTCTCAGAATGTGAGCCAGTCCCTCCTAGAAATTTTGTATTGTGATTCATTCTATTTGGATTATTTTTAGCAACAATTTTATTTTCTTACTTGATCTAAAAGCAATAAAGTCTTGCTCTTTTTGTTAAGTTGAACTTTTTATCTCTTAGTTTGGCAAACAAACAAGTGCGGACACGGAGATTTTCCTTTGACTGTTGCTAGCAATGAATTTGCAGTTGCAAATCTTCACTTATGGGAACCTGTGTATGTTAAAGTWAAAAAACCAGCTATACTGTGTTGATATTTCTTATATTAAATTTATATTCTGAGTTCACTGGATGCTCAAACAGGAGTTCAATACTGAATCTGGTTTTCTTCCAAAACTTGCTTGTCAAATTTTTGCAATGGTTGGCACTTCTCTAATGACCACTAATTTATTTAGAAACATTGCTGCATCTGTCTCAACTTGCAATATTTTGCTCTGTTTCAACTCTCGACTTTCTGCAACTCATCTGAGCACTCGTGTGTCTTTTCTTCTCTGTCCCTCCAACTTCAAAAAAATTGCAGCCCAGCAAAGTTGATTGAGATCGTGAAGGAACGCTTCAGGTCCCTTGGTGGTACAATCTTGGAGGGTTATAGTGTTTCTAGTATGTGTGTGTATGATGATTCAGTGGTARGTTTAATACAGTTCAACCTTATCTGACTTTTGATCCATTTTATTTTGCTTACTTAGTAGTAACTTCCGGAGTTCAATTCAATTATTCAAACAATAGTTTTCTTATGAGTGCTACCGCTTTGGTTTCAAGGTGAAAGGCACTCAATTATTCATGTCATATACAATTATCGACCTATTAGTCATTAGTTGTTGGTGTTCCTGGTGATGTAGGTTTTGCAATTATCTGAAGATAAGATATTATCATCACGCCTAATCCTTGATGCTATGGGGAATTTTTCTCCGGTCACAAGACAGGTGAGCCTTTTGATCCCTTATATTTCATCARTATAATACATGAATGTTGTTATAGTGTCCTGTAGCATTTGTATCATACTTGTGATAGGTTTTCTAACAGATAAAGCATGTCTAACCATGGTTTGTGCATCAAAAAGTGTTTTGTGGAAACGAGCTCCCTTTTCTTTTCAAAAAATATTCAAGGCTGTTCCTATCATCTGTGGTGGCTTACATCTTGTTTAACAGATAAGGCAAGGAAGGAAGCCGGATGGTGTTTGCCTTGTTGTTGGTTCTTGTGCTCGTGGCTTTACAAATAACAATACTAGTGATGTCATATATAGCAGTTCAGGAGTGAGGAAAGTTGGTCAGTCAAATGTGCAACTATTTTGGGAGGTACATTATCCTCCAGAAAAATTAATCATTACCAATCAGCTAGGTATTTTTTTTCCCCTGAATAATTTCATTTGCCTAACATTTATGTATATTGTTCAGGCATTTCCAGCTGGCTCAGGTCCCATGGATCGGACTACTTACATGTTTACCTATATGGATCCTCAGCCAGGATGCCCTACCCTAGAAGACCTATTAGAAAGTTACTGGGATTTGATGCCGAAATATCAGGTTATATGAGATTCTAGTTTCTCTTTGAGGCATTTCATATAGCAAATGGCATATAAAATGACCTCTTTCTAAGTTTTGCTTCACTTTTTGACTCATTGTTCCTTTATGGTTGTTAGTTTTGTCTCGAAAACTTTTTTTAACTGTCTATAGGAAATACACGGCGTTCTTAATTTTTTAGTCTCCATGATTTTGTTATTCTTCTTGAGGATTGAATTTCCTACTTTGCTRATTGAGAGTCCAATCTTCAGAATCAGAGTGATGTCACTTATTTTGTTTCTTTGTACTTGCTGAACTATACTATAACTGTTTCATCTTAGCTTGCGTTTCTTTGTTTTTTAACATGCAGGCCTTATGGTTTCCTTTTATTGGTCTCAAGCCATTGGCTATTTTTATTTGGTGTCAGCGTCTCTTGGTATTCTGAGTAGTTTATTCAGTATAGTGTCCATGTAAGCAGTCCCTCCATGCACCCCACAGGTCACCTTTAGTGATATACTGGCATAATCTGGTGCACTTCAYTATATATACAAGGTAGTTTGATGAATATTCCTGCATCCTCTCAATATAGTACTTCATATGTCATTTCAGCATATAATTGATAATAAACTGTTATTGTCTTAGTCTCTTAGACCCCAATTGATTTAGTGGTAATCCTTTTCCACCAACATGAAGTTAGTATTGATCAGTACTAGTTTCGTTTCCCCACATAATGTTTTCACCTCGATCAAATTTAGCCCTAGGCGAGCTCAAATTTTGGGATAACCACAATGAATCGAGTTTCATCTAATGTCAAAGCATGTAATTATTACGGCAGGGAACAAGACTTGCCTCGGAATATCTCATAGCATTTGACAGAAATCAACTTTGATATAACTTTACTTTTCCAGTTTTTTTAGCTCTTTCTTGAATAATTATGATGGTTTTTTTGCTTCACTTTGCTTTAATATCATTACCGGAGACAGTTCTGTAATCTGTCAGCCCATCTAATTATGAGGTCATTCTCCAACTGCTCAACTGAACTTTAATTATGCCTTTTTCAACGAATGACTTTTCTTAATCTTGTCTCATAGGGAATTTCATTGGACGATCTCAAGATTATGAGAGTTGTATATGGCATATTCCCTACTTATCGTGACAGGTAACTCTGAAGTGTTAAAAAATTTGTTAACTTATAATTTGTAAACATTTTCAATATGAATAAATATTCTATTTTCATGATATGCAACAAGCAAGTACCAATTGCATTGTAACTTACAACGCTTGTTTGCATGCCTTTTATGGATGTGTAATATATTATACTAGTTACCCTCAATTTATTTTCTTTTTTTCCAATTTTGCAGTCCACTTCCATCTGCATTCAACCGTATTCTACAGGTTCTCGCATTGTAACTTTTAAAAAAAATCCTTGAATCATATGGGTGGCAAGAATTGCTAATATATTCTGCAGTTTGGTGATGCCAGTGGCATTCAATCCCCAGTTTCGTTTGGTGGTTTTGGAAGCTTGACAAGGCACCTTGAGAGATTGTCCTCTGGTATACAACTGAACTTCCTGGAAACTAGAAAGTGCTGTAAATTTTTTTGAACGATTAACAAATATTGTAGCTTTATCAAATTTTCATTTAAGGCCTGGTGCGTTTTTAGTTATTGATTGGTAAGATTGAATGATAAAATAGAAGAAAACTACAGCAGATACCTTGCACTGCATCAAATCTCAAAAAATGAATATAATTGAATGAGCTTAGTATTGACTATTGAGATTGTATATATGTATATAAAACTATGAAGGATGGCTCTTTTTATTGATTTGAAATATACCTAGACTGTTGCTGAAACTCAAGCAAATACTGTATGAACCTGAAGATATTTTGTGTGTAGACAAGGAAAAATGTACACAATTGTTCCAGATTTTCCCTTCATTTTTCGAAGCTTAAAGAATATAGAAAAACATTTATCTCATAAACCTTCAGTCTACATTATCAGGAATTTATGAAGCAGTAGAGGGCAATTTCCTTGACTCGAGCAGCCTGTCGTTGCTGAATCCATATCTGGTTGGTAGTACTGAACACTGTGAAATATATTCCTTTTGAGGTCTTTGCTGTGTATATTTAAAGGTAAAATATATATCTGCAGCCCAATCTGAGTGCTTCCTGGCTGTTTCAAAGAGCAATGTCAGCAAAGCAGCAACCTGATGTGTCACCTTCTTTTATTAACGAGCTACTTCATGCCAATTTCCAGAGTATGGAGGTGAGACTTTGAATCTTTCTTGAAACAATTCCATCATTTTATTTCTGCCTTTAAATAGTATATATAGATTTATAACTTTCCTGGTATTTTGACTTTGGACAATTTCCTCAGAAGCTTGGCGATCCTGTTTTGAGACCTTTTCTTCAGGTTATTAACCCTCTTGTTTCTTCTCTCTGCTGATGTTCCTTTGCATGTGTTTTATTTCCTTCGCTGCTAGAAATTTGAAAAATGCACCGTTCTTACTATGAAGTTATTGTTCCTGGGCAGGATGTCATTCAATTCGGACCTCTAGTTAAAACATTGGGGTTGGTCATGGTTACTAAACCTGGCATCATTCCTTCCATATTRAAGCAGGTAAATTCTGACTAACCCCTTATCTATCTCATGCATTATCAGAGTTGACTTCCTAAACTTTGCACCYAGACTAGGAATATGATAACTGCTTCAGAAACGAAATCTAGATGCAGATATAGCAGTACACCATTCCCTTGCTGTATAAAGCATGTGCAAGAAGTTGTCTACCTAGCTCTAAATCATATGATGCTATCTGTACTTAGGATTATTTCATCATCCTGTGTTTTGGTTACTCGTTGATTTCAGGTTGGAGTTCCGGTGCTGATTGATTGGTCAGGCCATTTTGTTATGCTTGGTTATTACACATTCCTCTCCACATTCATGGATCCTCTAATCAGGTAAATTTCGATTTATCACTAAGCAGTCTTTCTATCTGTTACTTATTTTAGTTATTTCGTATATATTCATGGATGATGTATATTGGTCATTTTTCATCTACTCAACTGGTGGTAATGTGCATCATCTGTTACTCRTGTTAGGCCTTCGATCGAAAAATTCCCTTCCAAGATGAAGTTTCAATGGAACCGGTATCTCGATGCTTGGAAATACGGAGCTGGTTTGGACTATATACTGGAAGATCAGAATTCTTGAATCATCAGAAACTCAATTTTGACACTCCKAAGTTTCAATGAGGAATTGTACATGATGTCATAGCAGTATAGTACTTGCATAACTAGTAGATGGCGAACAGAACAAAGCCATTGTATTTGTGTCACTAGCTCTTTGAGTTATATAACTTATAATCCAAATGACTTATTTTATAATTGATTGATATAATAAATTGACATACACGTGACTTATTTTATAATTCTTGTTTTGAAATAGGAGCATAGAAATAAATAAAATGCACGTGTTAGTAATAATGAAGGGGGGAAAAGAAACATAAGGCCATAAAATAAGGAATCAATTTCGCATAAAATTTAAAGAGAGGAACATAATAATATCCTACAACCACGCAAAAACACTCTTCTTTGCCTTCGATGATTCTCAATCACCCATATTTTCTTTACCTCATAATACGTCATTTTTCAATTTTTCTCTTTGTTTGATTCTAAGCATAATTTTTTAATTATTGGGAAGAAAGAATAGCACGTATAATGGTAGGAGGAAAAGAGCGCTCTAAAGAGCGACGTGAAAAAAGGCTTCAAGAAATATCTTTGCTTCGCACTATTCCTTATTCAGACCATCGCCGGTATTTCAATTCTTACATTATCATATGTTTAATTCGTCATAATGCACATTTTATTAATATTTCATTGTTACAAGTTTTCTATTATGCAAATAAAGATATGAATGGTTGAAGAAATACATTGGTAGAAGTGCGAAATCAAAGCGGAAATTAGAGAATGYAGGAAGTAATATATTATTATTCGAAAATCATAGACAAATAAACATAACTTGAAGTATTTGTCATGCATATATCATTAGATCACCAATGTTGATGAGCTTGTTCATTCTTTGTTTGGGATCATTGAGATTTTTTATGGTTTTTATTTAATTAACATTGTTTTTTCGGTGCATTATTTAATTAACATTGTATTATTATATACGGAGTACTTTATATCTGTTTTCAATGTTTCCTTTGAGAGGGGAGTCTCATGATTATATTTTTCACTGTTTTTTTTTATATATATAAAACTAAAATTAAAATGAGATAAATTTTGTCACTTAAATTTTTTTTACCATTATTTGACAAACTCTTGTATGCATATAATTTTTTAGGTCATAGATGAATTTGAGGGTAATAACTTTAATTTCATGACAATTCTTTATAACCACAACGTATTTGTTCATAGGAAATCTTGCGAGTTACCCCCACAATTTCCCCCCTTTTTGTTTTTTATCCCCCAAATTTTTTTTAAAAAAAAAAAAAAAAAAATTGCCCCCACAATTGTGCGCTTGTTAATGAAATTACCCCAAATCACATTTGTCCGTTAAATTTTAACGAAATCTTTCTATTAATGGGTCCCACCAACTTTGACCACCATTTCTCCCCTCACCCACCACCACAAATCCATCCACGACCACCTAAAACTCACCCACTACAAGCCACAACCACCCTCAACAAACTTACCTGAACCAACGGCCACCTTGACCCGACTATCATCCACTTAGACCCACGAAAAATAGATCTATCCACCACCACCCAAACCCCCTTCCTCCACGACGCAACACCATCGTAGAAAACCAAAGGTACCAACTTTCAAACCCTAATTTTCGAACTAAAGCCCCAAATTTCAAACTCGAATGAACCCAAACTCGAGCAAAACCTAGATTATCGAACCAATTAAGTAGAAATCAAACAAGAATAGTGAACCCAAGTCTAAATTAGAGCATATTTTTGGTTTTGGGAGTAATTTGAGTGATGAAATGAGTGTAGGAGAATGAATTTTGTGAGTAAATTTGAGTGAATTAGGGTATGAGGATTGAGAGGAGAGTGAAAAGAAACTAATTGTGAGTGAATTAAATTAGAGAGTGAGGAGAGCGAATTTTTTTGAAGAAATAAAGAATGAAATGAAAAAAATGATGAATCAGACGATGATGATGGGATGATAGAGTGTTGAAGATGATTGATTGAGGTGAAGGAGATGAGATTTCTAGGGAAAGAGTGAGTGAAAATGGAGAAAAACGTGAAATTAAAATCCTTTTCATTAAAAATTAATGGAAGTTACAATTTAATTGGGGCAATTTCATTAACGYAGGCGGGGTTGTGGGGGTAAAATTAAAAACAAAAAAAGTTGGGGGTTAAAAAAGGGGGGTTGAGGAAATTGTGGGGTAACTCTCAAAATTTCCTTGTTCATAATATGAAGACATTCATTGTCTTTTTTTCCATTGACAAAATAAAAATAAAATTGTCTTGTGAAAAACTTCACCCCTTTCAAAATATGTTTTATATAGGGTTAAATTTTAGCAATTTACATAGGTTATGTACTCGTATGTTCAATTCACAATTTAGTTTTAATTATTCTAAATCGAATTCCAAATTTAATTTGTTTTGATTTCCGAATTCTATAAACTAAAACTTTACTTTTACACTTATTATAAGTAGATATATTTAATTTATTTCTCATATTCTCTATTATCATACTAGCAAAACTGTAATGTGTACTTTCTGGCTATGAATTAAAATTTTCACAATTTATTTTCTACTTTTTAGAGTTTTTATCAAACATGTGGTTTTAAGCCAATCCTCACCCTATATTTTTCCTATATATTTCAAGAAATCATAGGATTCTCATCACTTGCGAATTGAATAGTGTCAAATTTCCTGACGGCGAGAACTTCATTTTGAAACGGGGAGTAATATATTTTAATTTTGGAGAATTGTAGGTGGTGGACATCTGAAACAGTTGCAGTAGTGACAGGAGGTAATAGAGGAATTGGGTTTGAGATCACTAGACAACTTGCTGGCCATGGAATGACAGTTGTGCTCACTTCAAGAGATACTGAAGTTGGTATTGAGGCTGTGAAAGTATTGCAAGAGGTTGGATTGCCAGTTGAGTTCCACCAATTAGATATTGTTGATCCTCAATCTATTGAGGATTTTGCTAGTTGGATTCAAGAAACTTATGGTGGACTAGATATATTGGTAAGATTTACATTTTGTACTTACATGTTAAATCATTAGTTTCCTGTGATTTGACTCTAAAATTTGTCATTGGATAAATTAGAGGTTGAAAGGGGTATTAATATTTCATTAATGACATTTTTGTAAATTTTGACAAAGTTGGTATATAAAACACGTGTACCTCTTTTATCGTAATATGCATGCACTCCTGTAAACCTTATACGCATAGTAAAAAAAAATATGTTAAGTAATAACGTATCCATTGCAATGTAGGTAAACAATGCAGGTGTGAATTTCAATGTTGGATCAGAGAATTCCATTGAACACGCAGAACAAGTTATTAATACGAATTATTATGGCACCAAACATGTAATTGATGCTATGATCCCTTTGATGAGGCCTTCTTCTTCAGGAGCTCGTATTGTAAACATTAGCTCAAGGCTAGGCAGGCTGCATGGGAAAAGAAATGTAAGTTAAATAAAACATTTTTTCTGTTCCGAAATAACTTTGGTTATACATATTACAATATTACATAATGTTTGTAAAAGTTTCATTATTGTTGGTTTCATTTCAGAGGATTGAAGATGATACATTGAGAGAAAAACTATCTAACGAAGAATTGATATCAGAGGAATTAATTGATGAAACACTAAGAACATTTTTGGAACAAACAAAAGATGGTAGTTGGACATCAGGTGGTTGGCCTCAAACATTCACTGACTACTCAATTTCAAAACTTGCTATCAATTGTTATACAAGATTATTAGCTAGAAAGTTGTCTGACAGGCCAGAAGGTGAAAAAATATGTGTAAATTGTTATTGTCCTGGTTGGGTTAAAACAGCATTGACGGGGTGGAAAGGGAATATATCCGTCGAAGATGCCGCCGACACCGGGGTATGGCTTGCGTTACTCCCTGGACAACCGGCTAGCGGGAAGTTTTTTGCAGAAAGACGTGAAATAAATTTCTAGAATGAAACAACTTTTGATTATTGTTAATGTATGTCAATTTTAAATGTACTCGTTTGTATGCTTGTAGTTCTTATGATATATATGACTATGTTCATCACCTTATAGAAAATAACATTTGAACTTTGTAATTGTATTTATGAAGCACTCAGTAAGTCCATTCATGTGATAAATATATGGTTGTAAAAGTCAGGTTAATA
The DNA here is from genome assembly GCA_008642245.1 of Bassia scoparia. Taxonomy (NCBI): domain Eukaryota; kingdom Viridiplantae; phylum Streptophyta; class Magnoliopsida; order Caryophyllales; family Amaranthaceae; genus Bassia; species Bassia scoparia. Next base: position 31,005 of record SNQN01001131.1, on the reverse strand, counting down.
TGATGTTTGCATTGATTCTCCTAGAAATACAATGTTGTTTTAAATTCATTTTCTTTCACACTCGATATTACGTACAATATGTTTATAAGTAATAGCTAGTGCATCATCAATTGACGCATCAATTATTCAATTGATTGATTGAGAGCGAAATTTGAACTCACCATTTTCTTTATATTATAATGTTTCATGAATAATCTTTTACTTTCATACGCTAGTTTCTCTGCCTCCGACCCCCATTTTTTTTCCGATACAACAAAAACCGAAAACAATGTTTTCGCGACAAGCTCAATGTTTTCGCGACAAGCTCAATGTAAATTCTAATTAGCGATGTTCTGCAAATCTATAATCTATAATCTATAATCTATAATAATATATACTGAAACAGAATGATGCCGATGCAATGATGATACCATCTAACGTGCGTGTCAAGCTCACGTTGCACGGATGATGTCAGCAGCTCATTAATTTTTTAAAAATATTTAAATTTCAAATACAAAAAATCTATATCAAAAAATTAAATAAACTATTCAATTTAAATTTAAATACATTACAATAACTTAATCGCTTTGTATTGGTTTTTGCGCTTAATAATATTTTTCTCTTGCTTATAAAAAAAATTAACTTAATCGAATTTCACGCACCAAATTAGATAAGAGAATAATAAACTATTGAACGCCTATTAGATACTAAATGTTTGGATAATAATAAATTATGTAAATTTTAAAAAATTCAAATTGATACATACAAAATTAAGCTAATTAAATTATCTAATTTAAGTTTTCGTTCCCTTTCTTGCCGATAAATAAATAAACAAACTAGATTGGAAATCCTAAATATGATCATCAAATTTCAAGTAACAAACTAAATAAGATAATTGCATTTCACATGGATTTATATACTAAAATTAAATAAACTATAAAATTTCAAATTTAAATACATTACAAAATAAATATGAGCTTTGCCAAAGTAGCAAATTAGTTGTGCTTTTGATTGTAAAAGTTGTGTTATCTTCTCTAAATTTGCGGTTTAGAAATCGATATTATTGTAGATATCATATATATCATTCGTATGACTATTATTTCATGAAGTTAAATTGCTTTGTATCATTAGTAGTCATTTCTTTTTTTTCTATTATATAAAATAGCCACTAATTCAGATTTAGTCATTAAACATAGTCAATCACCATATTTTGGCTTTCAAAATAAGTTATAACCCGAGCCCAGTTAGCGCTATAGTTAATTAAGGATTTTAATACTCTTGTCATCCACTGTACTGCCATCCTCCTCTATTCCACTGCCACCGCCATCAACTACCACCTCACACCCTTACATCTCCAATTCTCCACCCTAACAAGTAGGGCTGGGAATTACTGACCCAACCCGTTTARCGAACCTGAAACCGACCTGAAATAAGCGGYTTTGGGTTTGGATTTWTGACCCGTTTAATTAAACGGGTCAACCTGATTTTACCGTTTAATTAAACGAGTTAGGTTAAGGTCAGAATTCTCAACCCGAAAAAACCGCCTAAACCCATTTAATTAAACGGGTTACTTCAGATCAGGTCAACCCGACCTGACCTAGCCCAAAATAACCCATTTATATTTTAGGGTTTCAGGTAGTCATTGACTCATTGTTTCAAAATTTGGGCCAAATATATAAAAACACTCTAAGCCCAATGAAAAACRAAAAAGGCAAAAACCCTAAAAACAATCGGCTAATCTGATTAATCTCTCTCTTACACTCACAGCCGTTTCCCCCTTTTTTTCCCAGAAATTTCTCTCTCACACAGTCACACCCTCTTACCATCTCAAAATTTAAAACCCCATCTCAAATCATATTTCCATCTTTTAATCATCTTTTTACTCCAGAATTTGCGATTTTGTTCGATCTACAACTGAGGTATGTTCAAATGTTCAATCTTGCAATTTTGTTCGATTTTTTTTGTTTTTATTTTTATAATTTTTCTAATGTATTTCGATTGTTGGTGTAATTCAAGTTGCAATAAATCAGTTATCATTCTATGACTTCCTATGATGATGTAGTTCGATTGTTGCTGAGGCCCTAAATGAAACGGTTTGTGCTTATGACAAGTGCATGGGTCTAATTGTAAGTAATGTATCCCATAGCCTTAATCTTTAATTGTATTKTGTGAGAAAGCTTTTAAAGTTTTGCTGTAATTGCAAGTTTAACATCTTTGTTTCTGCATTAGCTAGAAGTAGTGTTTTTTGGATAATGATGACAAAGGACCTTGTATTCTTGAATTAATTGAATAAAGCGGTGATTCTGGTGAATAGTTAATTTGAGATATGATCTAAACTCATGCAATGCTGGATGCCATGATTTATATATTTTTGCTATTAATRTGGGACTAAGTTTCTTGTTCTTCTTCTTTTTTCTATGCTTTATTATTAATTGTATATTAACCCTAATTAGTACTTTGTACTCTGTATAAGTTTTTTTTATCAATTTCTTTTTTGTAAGAATCTAATAAATTTACTAAAGCGGCAAAAGATTATTTCATTCCTCAGGCACAAGGAAAGTTTTATTTCAAAGTTTTATGCGGCCAAGTAATGAGTAATGAAGGTTGAGGAAGGTGAAGACACTCCGTCTCCAAGTCCATCGCCATCACCTTCTCCAAGTCCCCAACTCTCCTCATCCAAATTTTAAGTCTTTATTTAGGACAACAACTTTAATTTGCAAARTCTACTTTGTTGATTTTGAACAATTGTTAATTTGTTATTGAAGGCCCTTTGTTTTTGGCCATATTTGAACTTATTATGATTGACTYATTGTGGTTTATTGCACTTTGATGCTATGTTTAAACTTTAAACTTTCATGTTAAAACTTTGATGCAATGATGCTATGTTGAAAGACTTGAAGTCTTGAAATTTTGGAGTWGCAATTGTGTGGCAGTTTGGCAGGAAGTATCAAACAAGTTAATATACATTTTTWWAAAAAAAACATAAGAAAAATTAGATGGCAAGTCAATAACAGGTTAGGTTCAGGTTAACCTGATTTGTTTCAAATCAGGTMCAGGTTCGAAATTTGAACCCGTTTAATAAACAGATCAAGTTCGGGTTTAGGATGCACCAACCTGTTTATAGTCGACCCGGACCGGACCTGACCTGWCCTGTTAAGCACCCCTACTAACAAGTTCAGAATCCCCCATTCTCATCTAGACCCCCCCCCCCAACACACACATACACATACGCTACATAAGAACTTTTGTTTAAATTAATCACAAATCTTGAATTTCATTTTTAACCATCAATGATGACAGAGGTGAATGAGGGATGACAATGATGGAGTGGGATGTCAAGGGGGTTTGAAGAGAGAGAGAGAGAGAGAGAGAAATGTGTGAGAGGTAGGGGGGTAGGGGAAGGGTAGTTTAGGCTTTTAATATTTAGGCAAAATTGACCGCAATAGCACCAACTTGCATGGTGCGAGGTGCACAAAACAACACCAATTTAATCGATGTACATAGCAARACTAACTTGAAACTCGGGTGCAATGCACCATTACCGTGCAAAAACGGTATAAAACATCTAAAAAATGAAGTGACTATAAAATTTGATTTAATTTACAAAATTTTGTACTTCCTCCATTTCTTTTTAATGGCAACATTTACTAAATTTAGAAATATCAAATTAATAGCAATAATTGTTTTATTTCTTTCTATTTTTGCATGTTATTTCTTCCTATCTCTCTCCTAATCACATGCCCCACTTTCTCACCCTATCACTTTCACACTCACAATCAATTTTTGCCTAGGAGTATTAGTCATGTTCAATGTTGCCATTAAAAAGAAGGAAAAATTGTCCAAAACTACCTAAGTTACAGCGTTTTTTGCGAGAAACTGCCTATTTTATATTTTTTGCACAAAACTACCTAAAGTAGAGAAAAGTTTGTTGACCCATACCTGATTTGGTATTCAGGCGTTGATTGTGGTTTTGGGTGACTTAAAGTCACATGCCATGCGAGTGAGGTGGTTTTTTTTACGTGATTTCTTCTTATTTCCCTCTCTTTACATTAATTTGCTCCAACTCACCTCTTTCAAGATTAATTTCCTCCCTTTTAAGATTAATTGATTTAGGGGTAAGTGAGTGAAATGAGAGGGAAAATGAGGAAAAAACAAGAAAAATTGGCCAAAAACCACCTCACGTGCATATACCACGTGARTTAAGTCACCTAAAAACCATAGTCAACGCATGAATACCATATCASGRATGGATCAACAAACTTTTCTCTACTTTAAGTAGTTATGTGCAAAAATTGTAAAATATGTAGTTTCTCGCAAAAAACGTTGTAACCTAAGTAGTTTTAGACAAATTATCCTAAAAAGAAAATGGAGGATGTATTTTATTTAAAAGACCAGCATTGGCCCGAGATTATCTAGTTAAGGGGAAGACTATTCGAAATCCACTTTTACTAGAATCYAAGTCCATATTTCGTGTGAACTTRCCGTATTACCCTTGCCCCTAACATATACCCACCACCACCAAGCCACCTTGCAACCACCATCTTGACCTCACGCCACYCCTGCGACCACCCACCCCACACCTGCAACCACCCACCCCACGCCACGCCTGCCACCACCCACCCCACACCTGCAACCACCTCACCCCTACCAACAGGTTGTGCTGCACAGGACATCGTTTTTTTTATAAAAAAAAATAGCTGCCCACGCTTGACCATGGCGAGGCCACCATAGTCCTTGCTCCTGGGCTAGGCGTCAACACCATGGTGTTGACGCCTAGCCCAAGCGCAAGGACCATGGTGGCCTCGCCATGGTCAAGCGTGGGAGTATTCGAAGTCCAAAAAAACGCAAAGCCACCACGATCCCAACGCCTGGCCTAGGCGCCCAACCCATGGTGGTTGCGCCTGGCCAGGCGTGGCTGCCATGGGTTGGGCGCCTAGGCTAGGCGTTAGGTTCGTGGTGGATGGCTTCTCAATATGGAGTAGGACCTTCGATCTCAACGTCAACGGTGGAATTCGAATGAAATATGGCGAGAAGGCTTCTATTGAAGGAGAAATCTGTTCGATTTCTGGCAACAAAGCGAAATGCGTCGATTGATGAAGGAGGAGGAGCATGAATTCGAATCAAAGGAGAAGCATTATAATCCAAGCGATGAAAAAAKCCGAAATGGAGACGAGAATCAGGAATCGATTACCATTTCTGGAGACGAATTGGAAATCCAAGCGTGGATTACCAATAATTTGGTGAGAATCAGGAATCGAAACTCGAACTCCATCAATGGAGACGAATCTTCTTCAATTCCAGTTGGTGTGGTGGAGTAGGGGAATGGTGGTGTTGGTGGTTAGGGAGGTGGAATAGAGTAAGGGTGTATTCYAAAGTTCACATGAAACGTGGATTTCGATTCCAATAAAGACGGATTTAGTTTAGCTTTAAGTTACTAATATTCCCTATGATGAACTACGTACTAATGAACTACTCCTCATGGAAAGTTGGGTCAATTTAATTCTTCTCCTTTTTAGGCCTTCAGTAATCAACTAACGAACAAACTAACAACCAAATTCTTGCGATGATGATGATCGCATGAATTTCATTTCATTTCATTTCAATGGATGATTCGAAGAAAAATCTGGTAAATTAATCTTCTCTTCTACCTCTTTCCTTTATCTATTCTAATTAGCTCCTCAGTTAGATCAATTATTTTGATCTCCACTTTTTTCTCAATTTCATTCTTTCGTAAATTCAGTGAATTTTGCTCAAWTTTTGTTGATTTCGAATCCAATTTTCCTAGGTTTCGTTGCGAGGTGCAAGTGCTAGGGAAATCACAAGGAATGCTCTTCTCGAAAAAGTCTCCCATGAAAGAGAGCTTCGCAATTTTGCTCGGCGAGCTAGTTCTGCTGCCCTCTTTATTCAGGTACTCGGTCYTTTACTTTGGTTTATACTGTTTGATCCAAGCAATTYAGTGTTTTGATTTATAATGTTGCTTAATTTGTTTGTTTATCATAATAAAATGTTCAATTGAATGCATTTGTTAGCCAAAGTTGTGGTTTTAGTTAGATATAGTAGAGTACTAGAGTTATGTTGTTAAAGTTTTCGTAAGAAGGTTCGTGATTTTTTGTAATATGTGACTTTCGGATGATTGGTAGCGTAGTTTGGGTAGAGAGATGTGGGTTTGCTTTGAGGGATCCATGATCAGGAACACAATTCAATGATTGGTGCTGAATGGAATTGTGCTAAAAAATTCGACCTGAATTAGGGTTTATGTACTGTATTGGGTTGGCGAAAAAGAAAATATATACATTGACATGGTAGTAGAATTGGAAATGTGGAGTGTGACTTCAAAATGTGGTTTGTAGAGTGATTTATCTCACTTGGCGGGGTTGTATGTGTGCAACAAGGGTTTCATGTAAAGCAATTGAAAAATAAATAAATTGTATAGCAGTCATGAGTTGTAAAACATGACAATAAAATGAAGATAATTCTAAGTTGGGGTTTCGCTCGTGAACATGTGTAGAATCAATATTTGTGTGAGGACAATTAAGAATTCTCCAGATTTAATTAATTGGAGGGTTGAGGATGGTATAATAAGTTCAAAAGATGAGTGGAATTCTCATTTCATTTATGGGAAGAAGGTGGAAGTGATAGTGCGGGATTAGTGTGATGATCAAGGCTGTAATGTTCTTTGCGGAACTCAAAGATTTTAAAGCAAAATCTATAGGAATGATATTTAGGAAACCTTTGGAGATATTAGGTGAAGAAAAGCAATTCTTTCAAGAATATTTCCTTAGTTCATGTTCAAGTTTGTGATGTGCCAGTTGCCTACTTGTATTTTATGTTTGTGCAGCTTAAGAACAATTGGAGGAGGTGTTTTTGAGTGAGAAATTGTTAAAGCTTGAATAGGAACTTAAAGATTTTAAAGCAAAATCTAAAGGAATTAGGAAACCTTTGGAGATATTAGGTGAAGAAAAGCAATTCTTTCAAGCATATTGCCTTAGTTCATGTTCAAGTTTGTGATGTGCCAGTTGCCTACTTGTATTTTAAGTTTGTGCAGCTCAAGAACAAGTTGGAGGAGGTGCTTTTGAGTGAGAAATTGTTAAAGCTTGAAGATTTATTTTCAGGGCAAGAGAAGGAGATATTTGGCTAGATCTTTTAAAAGTATTGAACAGAAAGAGCACTTGTATGAGAGCGTTAGAGAATGAGCGTGGGGGTTGTCCCTAACATTTGTAGTAGTGTGTAGCAGCTTAGGCACTTTGTAAGAATAATTGTATGTAGGAGATGATGGCTAGCTGATATATGTCCTAGTGAGATAGGGATTCATAAATCATTTGAGGAAGAGGGGTTAGTTTGAGGAATGTAGTTGATCTTTCAAAATGTATCCTCTTGGAGGTTTATATTGACTAGTTTGCTCTTGAGAAGTTAATTGCTTTAGTGGGAGGGGTATGAAAACTAGTTGACTTTTTTTAAGGCAATCCATGCTCGGAGATTGTCTGTTATTGTCGCACAGCTTGCACTTTGTTGTAAAAGCTTAGTTTAAGAAAGGTTTTGTCATTGGTGCTGGTTTTGGGATTAATCTGTGCTGGTGTATGTACTGACCATTGTTTGGGAGGTTGTGTTTCCTAAAGGCCTTTAACATGAATGAATCATTTGAAGCATTATGGTGCATTGTGTTAACACTTTACTTTTTGTATGCTATTGTATTGCATATTCAAATTTGGTGATTCACATGTGTGCATGATGAAAAWTAATGAAATAGCAATCAAGAGTATTGGGTTTGWTTATAAGTGAGCTAACTATACAGTAAATGTTACTAGAGGGTTTGGCGGCGCTACAATGTGACAATGAGAGTGGCATTGGAGCTTCAAAAGGAATGGAACTTTTKGTTGCATGATGCTTCTGGAAAAAAGAAGAATARGTGGATCTCTGGCTTTCTATTGAGGCCTTTCCTGTTTTTTATCACTCGTTTACATCTTAGACAYCGCACCATCCAAAGTGAGGCGGTGGATTCTATGCGTAGGTGTTTTGTGATATTGTTGGAGAATCTAAATTCAACAGGTAAATTTGTTTGTTGGACTTGGATGGCAATACTGTTTCTAAGTGTGTGTGCATAACACAAAGATATATAAAAAAAAAAATTAAAAATTGATGGACCTAAAACCTCTGCTAGCTTTGATTGATTAATTAATCCAAAACCTGTCATTTTTAATAAGCTGTATTTGAGTTTGACTTTTCTAGGTAGCATCTTCATTCTTAGTTGAAGTAAAAGTATTCTATTCTGCCGTTATGGCCAACTGCCTGATCTGAACTTTTGCTGCTTATTCACGCATCTAATAAAATATGTGAAGGGAATTTTCTTGAAGTGTTTATCTTTACTTTGAAAATTGATTTTTTTTTCCATCCATGAACAAGTAGTTGGATTAAGGAGTATTATAAAGGATTATCCATTAACAATGGTTTTGAGTCTATAGTTGCACTTTCGTTCCATACTCTCAACTGTGCTGCTTTAAAGGTCTTGCAACTGGTAGCACTGCTGAWTATAAAAGCCATAGAAGAACTGTTGAATGTTTAGTTCCAACCCACTTTCCCTTTCTAGCTTTAGTTCATCTTCTTTCTCTAACTTGTTAAGTTCATCTTGTCCTTATCTTGTTTCCAGCTTCCTAATCACTAAATTATTGTTCTAATTTAATCTTCTTTCTCGTCCATCCTTACTTCTTTTATTCCTTGGTAGTAAGTTCTCTTGATTTTGAAACMCTTAGCTCCTTATCTCWTTACCACATGTTGCAAATTTGCTGTTTGGGAGGTTCTTTCATACACACACATTACTTCTTGTTTTTGCCTAGTTTTATCAAGTACTTTAGAACGTATGTCACATTGAAATTTGAATCTTGACTGGAATTGCATGAATATTCATGAATACAAGTTAGTATTAACACTCAATTTAAGATTTGTTTAAATGAATATATATATCAGTCATTAGCAATGACTTTTCTCCGATAATCTCATGTCTTCTCAATGTTCTCTCTCCACTCTCACACACGCACACACAAAATGCATTTTCATGCATGTTAACTGGTACAGATATGTTCATGTGGTATATCCAGGTGCTTTTTCATTCAACTTGGTGTTATGTGGTGGTCCTACCTAATAAAGACCAGACCCCCTTTGCTTTCAAATAGACGTTCAAGGCATGTTTTTTGGTGCTCAACCTTTTGCATTAAAAAATTATTAATTGATAAAATGTATGAAAGTATTGTGTTTTTGAAAATTTTATATCCTGACAAACCTGAAAACATACTTTCAACATTTTTTCCTTGAATCATTGGAGTATTTAACACTATTTGCACATGTTATCTTTGAGTCGTTATTGTGACATATGTAAGGAAAACCGTAGTAATGTTGGAATTTGCTGGATTGTCTCAATATGTAGATTATCAATATATCAAACAGTCAATCAAAACTTATGCAAAGTAGATTATCAATATCACTTTGCATAATTTTTTCTTATGCATAACCAAATACATTTAACATTCAAGTTGTGCATTGGCCATTAGGAAGCATAAGTTGTCTCAATGATGCAAGTATTGGGATGCAAGGAAAGTTAGTGAATTAGAATAGTCTCAATTCAAATTGGATCATTAACTTCAATGTGAAGGAAACAAATTTATTTTGGACTTCTTAATTAGGGCTAGTAAGGGTCATCTCTAGAAGGTGCGACACCTAGAGTAACTTTTACTTTGTTTTATTGGCAATAGGCAATTGCTTGCAAGTTAGTGCCATTACGTGTTTTTCCTTGTTTTCCTAGCTTGTTGCGCATATGGGGTAGGCTGGATCTAACCCTCGAGGATTCAAGCGCCYCATGGGTGATCTGCGCCGTCCCTGATACAATAAAGCATCACAACACAAAGATAGATTAAACTATTATAAGAACCACTATMATAAGCACCTTGACAATTGACTCACCACTAGTATGAATTAACATTCCAATTACTCTTTTGACCATCAATGGCCAAAGCAAGACTCATACCTCATTGGAATGATTCAAATTTTTTAGTGTAATYTAAGATATATAGCTGTATTCTTTCTAGCCTAAAACATAATAATCCATACATGAATAAGACCAATTTAGTCCTAGAGTAAGTGCTACTCCTACATAGTTAGCACCATTAAAGAGAAGCAATAGTTAGCACCATTAAAGCGAAGCTAGTACTAATAAATGTAGGTTCAATGAATGTATAAAATGTTTGTGATAATTTCCAAAGACACTTAGAATTAAATTGATGCAATACCTTCCTCCTTAGTTACATGGAAGAGGCTAATGACTATGCATTGATAAAGAAAGAGATAAACTTGAATCACCGTTCATTTTTAGATGTTGAGCATAATAGAAAGCTTGCTCTTTTATCATGTGTGCTTGAGTCCGTGGTGCATCAAGGGTTCTCCATAGGCTCCCATCTCTTCCATTAAGTTCCCCGTGATCATTTTGCCTTCCGTTTGCATCAAAAACTACTCTACTTAAAGGGAAAAGTGTGCAAATATGCTCACAAGATGCATTTAAATGCTCCAAATCTATAAGAAAATTGCTTTAAAAAGATTAAAAAAATGAAGTATAAGTGCCTCTTGTAGCGAATGTTTTTTCTTGGTGTTTGAGACATTTAAGTTGATTAATTCTATTTCCTTTATTTTCAATAAAATTGCCTTGTGATGGGATTTTGCATCATGGGATGATATGGAGGCATTTACGTTTATCTCTATTATATAAGTGAAGGGGGAAGCAATGGTGTCCCCCCTTTGAAATTCCAATTATGCCCTTTAAACTTAGAAAAATTACACAACACACAATTAATATACACATTAACTTGCCAAAATAATTATTCAATCAATTCAAATATAAGAGATAACTAAATTGTCAATTAATAATCAACAAAGTAAAAAGGGAAAGTCTAGCTATCAATTAGAAAATTATATCAAACTAATTTAGGCAAATTAATACTCACTTTATTTAATTTGTTCATAATAATCAATCAAATAATACAATAACACATAAAATTTCAAAATTCATCAATTAAATCAATTAGCTTTAATTTGGTTCAAAAGTGTTAATTTTTTATTGCTTTGGATGGGAAGGTGTAACTTAAAAATTTATATAAAATCAACTAAAACTATATTGTAATATTGTTATTTATAAAAACTAAGATTCATATAACAATGTAAATAATGAGTCTATCTAAATCATTATTTATTCAAGATTCAATAACAAAGAGAAAACCATAATAATTTAAAAAATCATTTACAAAAACAACATTTTTGTAACTACATGCACACATCGCGTGCTTTAAAAATCTAGTATACTTTTAGTAGAACCTATAGGTCTGATTTTGATGGAAATAAACTTGGGTTTTTCACTAGGTACCCTGTACCCCATTTTTGCACTAGATGTTCCTGAGAAACTTAAGAAAATATATGTAATTCCATAATTTTGTCAGAGCTGTTAGTTTTAGAAACTCAAATTTAGTTTGAGGTTTGAAAATGGRAGTAAGAGTAATTTCCTTGCTTTAATAGACTTGATTTTTGAAAGGTTTATTAGAAAATGTAGTTTTGGCTGCATTTTTTTATTTTTTTTAATTCCAATACACTTTTAGATAATAAAAGGCTTAAAAATTATTTATTTATTTTCTATCCTTTTTATTAAAAATTATTTATTTATATTAAAAATTATATCATAGACATTTGGTGCAAAAAGTTTGAGTTATTTAAAGTTTTACTAGCATACGTTACACATCAAGGGGATTTGGTACATGTACATTTCTTTAGTTTCTCAGGAGCATTTGGTGCAAATATGAAACTATATGGTACCTTATGAATTTTGTGATACCACAAGGGTTTTTGGTGAAAAAATCTAATAAACTTTGACGCATTGATCAAGTTTCATTGGGAATCCATACATATACTTAAAAAGGTGTCTTGAGTGAGGGCATGTAATCTGAAATGAAGGCGGATTGGTGAACCGAAAAAAATTCACTTACAGCCAAAATTGTACTTGGGAACTTTGACAACCTTATTCTCATTGTAGTTTTTTTTGTTCACATTTATTAATTTGTAAATTAATTGATTCGTAGTGAAGTCTTCTAATACTTTTATTTTCTCTATGTGTAGACCTAGATATAAACTTTTGTGCGTTGGCAATTGGTACAATTGAAGAGCACAAAATGTGGAGTTATCAAGTGAAGAAGCTAGTTTTGTTATGCTCGGTCATACTTCTGGATTATGATAGTTACTCTCAGGGAAGTAGTGAAGTTGCTGCTGTTACAGCATTACTGATGCGTTTAATTATCACCTTTACTGATTCAAAGGCATGGAAGTACATATCTGATGAAAAATGTAAGGATGCAGACAAAGCAGTGAAGGATTTAATTAGATTCATTGGCACTGATAAAAGTGGCCTATTTAGATCTATTGGGAGATACATGACCAAGCTAAATGCTTCTCTTACTTCTAAAAGTGTTGCCCAGAAGGATGATAATTTTTTGATTACTGCCAGTGCAGTTACTTTAGTGTTGCGACCATTTCTGGCATTCAATTCAGATGATCATGATTTTGTGCAGTCAGATTTGCAATGTGCTGCTGAGCAATATTGCTTATTTATTCTTACAGTACCGTGGCTGGTTCAACGTATCCCAGCTGTAATTCTGCGTGCTTTGAGGCATAAGTCTACTCTATTGCCCTGCTTTGAAACTCTCGTGGTAAGTAACATAGTCTTCTAATACTATTACAGTATTATTGACACCCTTACCATTCTTTAATAGTTATTGCAGTGACAAATATTTGGAACATGTCAAAATGGTTTTCAACGATACAAGTCAGTAATAGTGTTAAAATTCAAAGTGGTGGAACATCTTGATATCTATCTAGATTTTTATCTGTGGGATGTGCCACAAGCCCACAATTGCTATAATACTTGCATGTTAATAGGATTTTCAAGATGTCTGTTATATGTTGTCTTCTTCAGCATCTGTATGACCTTAGGGTTTATGATTTGTTCTCAGCTTCTGTTTTGGCTTACCCTCATGCTCTTTACTAGTGTCACCCTTTCTGATGTAGTGTTTTTCTTTTTTTTTTTCTCGAGTGTGGTAGACTTCTGGTTTTGTGTATTGTTTCATATAATTCTTCTCAGTTTAATGGATTTTTGTTGTTAAACTTTCATGCGTATTTTTTATTTTTAGAATCTCTTGCTGTGATTTAAAGAGGTAAAGCATCAGATGGCTGATCATTATATGGCAGGTGATGGCAGATCTTAAATAAAAAGATCTTAATGGAATATTCAAGGATGGATCAATCTGGAGTTTCTTCTGCTAATGATATGCCCCGTGTTGGTTGGGCTCTTTCAAACATTATAAGCCTGGTAACAGGGAATGAGAATAGTTCGATTCAGTCGAGTGGTTTCACCGATGGTATTGACATTGCTGCATATGTTCATGTGATCAATATCCTTGCTGAGAGATTGCTTATTGAGATTGAGAACAATCGATTTACGCAAAAGGAAAGACAAGAACCGGAGGAGGATGGTACAAGTTCTGCTGAGACATATGCAAATATCGCTGTGATTACCTTTGGATCCTTAAATTACATGGACCTGTTGAGACCTGTTTGTCAGCAGTGGCATCTGTCAAAACTCATGGCGACATTAAAGAACAATACAGCAAATGGCAGTGATTCCTTAAAGTCAAAGCCAAATATTAACCGCGTCGAAGTTTTGGAGCTACTTGATATTGCCTATTGTTACTCCTACATGATCAGAGTATACTCAACCTTAAATGTGATGCTTGGTGCATTACCAGTACTTAATATGTTGTCYTTTACACCTGGATTTTTGGTTAGCATTTGGGGAGCACTAGAGCAAGCTATATTTCCTGAAGCAACTCAAGCTCCTGGAGAGGATATGTACTGTGCTGCTGAAATGTATAGGAACAAGTCTGTTGGGACTTCAAAGAGAAAACAAAAACAGCCTTATAAAGATGGAGCTGCTAAATGGGTTAATGTATTACATAAAATTAGTGGAAAAAGTCAGGCTGATGCAGAAAATAGCTCTGATAGAATCGACAGCCAATCTGAAGACATGCAAGGAAATACCATTCTGGATGATGTGTGGGATGTTGAGTCGTTAAGATATGGTCTTGAAAGCATTTCAAAGGAAAAGTCATGTCTAATTCATCTGTTTTGTGCTACTTATGCACACCTGCTTTTGGTTCTTGACGATATAGAATTCTATGAGAAACAGGTAACTGTTGTTTTTGGTTAATTGTGAAGCTTACTACTACCCTTTGTTTTCTCTAATAATACTGGCTTCTTGCCGCATAAGACAGGTTCCTTTCTCCTTGGAGCAGCAACGCAGGATTGCATCAATGCTGAATACACTCGTTTATAATGGTTTACTTCATAATACAGTTCGGCAATATAAACCAATCATGGATTCAGCATCAAGATGTCTGCAAATGCTTTATGAAAGGGATTGCAGACACCAGTTTTGCCCTCCTGCCTTGTGGCTTTCACCAGCTCGAAAGAGTAGGCCTCCGATTGCTATGGCTGCCCGGACCCATGAAGTTCAGTTGGATGTCAGATCAGATGACAGTTTGACCTTTCCAAGCATGGGTTCTTTTATTACTGTGACTCCCCATGTATATCCTTTCGAAGAAAGGTGAGATTGATGCTAAGCTCCCATAGATTTTACAATAAATTGGAAGTTTTACTTAAGACTTGCAACATGCTTGCAGATTTTTTATTAGACATGTGACTATGTGAGTGTTATAGCCGTCATGTGGTGGTCTGTTCTAGGGATTAAATTATTAWAGAAGATGAGCCAATAAGGAAGATAAAACAGAAAATAACTGCAAAAATGTTGGGAAAGCTAGGAGAATATTTATTTTAAAATTGTACTCCCACGGCAATTAAAGTTGCTGAATATTCCACTTAATTAAAACAAATGAAAGATTTCTTACTTTTTTCTGAACGACCACTCAATCATATCTCATCACTATTTGTAGATCTAGTCACCCTTATTCCTTTCCACTTGACTTGTCCAACTCAGCATGGTGGTTAAGCACTTAAGCATTCTTCATACTTGCCCCCCTTTGTTGCGCCTTGAATAAATCAAACAAATGGGAGATGTGGACTGGGGTGCTGACCCATTCATTTCCGCACTCCTCTCTCTCTCTCTCTCTCTCTCTCTCTCTCTCTCTCTCTCACACACACACACACACACACACACACACACACACATGAACATGGCCAAATGAATGGGGGAGTTCGAAAACCATTTCCCTGTGGACTTGGGTGAGTGCATAGAAGGGAAAGTTGTTCTCCTCTTGTAGCTTTATGTGCCTTTACATTTCTAATTAAAACTTAAATGGCCAATAATGAGAGTAGGTGTGAGGTGTGCACATTCTCTTCATAGTTGTTCCCTGTTCATTGCTACAATCCAAGATTTAACCTCTACCTGGTCCTCTCTCACTTATCATGACTGATGTGTTAGACAATTGAGGAAGCTGCTGATGTTACATCTGTTGAATTTGTAAATGGGGTCCAAAAGTTTCAACGTATAAGGTAAGTGGGCATCAGCCCATCAAAATTGTGGTTGTCTTCCTTCTGCTCATATGTGTGTGTGTGTGTGTGTGTGTGTGTGTGTGTGAGGTTGGCATAAAACCATATTAAATTACACGCCTCATTTTTTATTAGTTAAGCCTCCTTACTCATAATTAGTTGTATATGACATTTACATGTTACCTCACTGGCAGGGTTCAGATGTTTAGGGAGTTTATCAAAATGGATAAAACTTCCCGCAGGATGGCTGGAGAACTCAATGCCCCTGGTGAACGTTCTGTTGCGATTGTAGTTCGTAGGGGTCATTTGATCGAGGATGGATTTCAGCAATTAAATTCTTTGGGAACAAAGTTAAAATCATCTATACACGTGTCGTTTGTAAGTGAGTGTGGCCTTCCTGAGGCTGGCCTGGATTATGGTGGTTTATCCAAGGAGTTCTTAACTGACATATCAAAGGCAGCATTTGACCCACAGTAAGTTGTCTTCACATTTAAAAAAAAAAAAAATCAATCTGTCTTTTTTTTTTTTTTTTTTTTACCCCATGTAGGAACAATCTGAGTTTTGGATTCTTGATTGTAAGGTATGGACTGTTCTGTCAGACCTCAACTTCTGAGAGACTGTTAATCCCTAATACTGCTGCAAGATTTCAAGAGAACGGTATCCAGATGATTGAGTTCGTTGGAAGAATTGTTGGAAAAGCTCTGTATGAAGAAATATTACTGGATTATTCTTTTTCACATGTTTTCGTCCAAAAGCTTCTAGGCCGCTATTGTTTTCTCGATGAACTCTCTACACTTGACCCAGAGTTGTACCGGAATTTGATGTATGTGAAGGTAAGGTTGATCATAGTGTTATTCACTCGTTTCCTTTTTTGGCATATATGAGATAGGGTATTGTGTGGTGTATGATAATATACAAGTAGCAGAATATGACGTGCTGAGATTTGAGAAATCTAAGATCAGACTGGTCATCACCTATCAAGTGTCCCACACCCTTTGGAAAGTATTCATCTGCTATCCTTGGGAGATTACTTTATGAGACTTTATTGGACCTGGATTTTCCTGGCCCAAGTGCCACAATGAAGATTGTTCTAGCTCGTGATAAGTGATAACCTTGTATCAAAGAGACTTTTGTTCCTAAGGACAATGTTGTAGACTCTTCACATTATATCATTTACACGTCCTAGCACACTATCCTGTTATATTTACATCTAGGGGTATTCAAAACTATCCAATCCGTGATACGGCCAATATGATCCGCACAAGCGGATATCCAATCTAGTTTTTAAGGTTTCGGATATTTCAGATCAATTCCCATTGGATTTTTTCCTCTTTTCAGATATCTGATTTTTTTATTAAATGGTTGAATTAAAAACATATGGGAAAAAAATGAAAATAGCAAAAATAAGTAAAAATATGCTCGATCTGATATGAAAATTCGGATATCCAAATATTTCGAATCGGGTAGCTGAAAATTTTTGGATCAGATTTGGATTGGGATTTCACTGATTGATATTCGATTTGAGCACCCCTATTTACATCTGCACAATAATCCACTCTATCGATTTCCCATGATAAATTTTCATTATTGTCTTTTAACCTTTTTTCTGTGTGTGTAATGTGCTTAGCTTGTTTATATCCCGTATGGTATGAGCCGGAAGAAAAGGTCATTTAATTGCCCAAGATATAGCTTGTGTTATTAATGCATCGACTGTTCAAGCAAGCTTCCCTATGTGTGTGACAGGATTTAAGCTATATGCTCGTAGTTGTGTAAATTTATTATTGAGATTTGAATTATAGAGTTGCAATGCTATTCCTCTCTGTGCTGTTTACTTGTCAAGGGTAGCATGTCATTTTAGTGTCTTAGATATTACCTTGTTGGCATTTGAATTATAGAGTTGCAACTTGCAATGCTTTTCCTGTCTGTCCTATTAACTTGTTAAGGGTAGCTTGTCTTTTTAGTGTCTTAGATATTACGCATTGTCAATCTAATTTATTCCCCTGAAAATGTCCTTAATAGGTTGAGAAGCACTAATTTCGGTTTTTGCATTTAAAGATGTATGCAGCAAAGAGCAAAATATGATGCTATCTATGGTTCTTTTACCCAGTCATGTGGAGTGTGGTAGATAATAGATTAAAACTCATTGGCTGAGTATTAGTTTTGTTGGTTTTTGACTTGTGATTTACCCGTGTTTGCAGAATTATGAAGGTGATGTTACGGACCTTTCACTTGATTTTACTGTCACTGAGGAATCATTTGGTAAAAGGCATATCATTGAGCTTAGACCTGGTGGTAAAGACACCATGGTGGCAAATGAAAATAAGTTGCAATACATTCATGCTATGGCAGATTATAAACTTAACCGGCAGGTACTTGGCTTTCCAATGTGAACTTACTGCATTTTTCAGGCCTGAAGGCTGATACACATGCTTTCATGTAATACTGAAGTTTATGTCATGGAAAATTGCAGTTATTGCCATTATCAAATGCATTCTATAGAGGATTAACAGATCTCATTTCACCATCTTGGTTGAAGTTATTTAATGCCAGTGAATTTAATCAGGTATTATTTATCTCTGCACTGTTCCATATATAAACATAGATTGGGTACTCTTCGGATATAGCAAAGATTTTTATTCTTCATTTAGTACCCTGTGTTTGCCAAATAATGTTGATTATTTGAAAGAGTTTGATTGCTGTGCTTTTGGATTTACTTGGCAATCACATTGTCTATTGGTGGAGGTGCACTTTACACATTATGAGGCAATAATATGAATACCACCCTGCAACATAAAGTTTAAGAATTATGGAATGAAAGGGGCAGCAACTTTAAAATAAAAAAATCCACAGTTATAACTACGATGATTTCTTTTATCGATTTTTTATGATGACTTTTTGATGGATTTTTCACAGTTGCTTTCAGGTGGCAACCATGATATTGATGTTGATGACCTGCGGAAAAATACCCGGTATACTGGTGGCTATTCCGAGGGAAGTAGAACGGTCAAACTCTTTTGGGAGGTACTTTCTTCTTATTGATCCTTTTCTGTTGTTTTAAGCATTTCTCTGTTCATGAAGTTTCAATCAGTTTTCATAATGATTCAATGATTCTTAATTTCAATCTATGTCGGTTATCTTTTCCATGTGCTTGTACCTTTTCTCTGAATCTTGTGCACACATTGAACATGAACCAAAAGGCTATATGCAGACACTGAACTTGAACCAAAACTGTATATATGATGGTGTGCGCGTGTGTGTGTCTGTCCATTTTTGTATGTCAATGATGAGCTGCAAACTTTGTTTAACCTTAATATTGAATTTCAAAGTGTTCATAGTGTGAGGATTAAGTATTATCTTCCTTAAGAGTACATATGTTGCAGACCTGAAATCGGAGGATCTCTGTCTGTGCAATTATTTTGTCATTATTTCAGTTTTATCATTGCCCCAAAAGTTGTTATATGGGTAATTTTCATAATTATATTGAAATGCATTATTTTGCTGGGATTAGCTTACATTTTTTCTGCATAAAATGACAGGTTATGACAGGCTTTGAACCAAAAGAGCGATGCATGCTTCTTAAGTTTGTTACCAGTTGTTCACGAGCTCCATTACTTGGCTTTAAACATTTGCAGCCAACTTTTACTGTCCATAAGGTAATTCGAGTACATGGAATCATCAAGCTGGGCTCATTATTTTGGATAAGGAAATTTATAGATTTTATACTTCATATGTCACTTGATTTTGGAAAGTTGGGCACTCCTTTTAAACCTTTCGATCATGTGCATCAATTTCTTCATTTTTCTACATGATGATGATGTCAATGTGGCTAATTTATAAGAATTTGAGTGTAGATATTAAWTTTTTTTTGTTTGTTTTGTTATTCTATCCAATTAGGTTGCATGTGATGTGCCTCTTTGGGCAGCTTTTGGAGGTCAGGATGTGGAGCGGCTACCCTCTGCATCTACATGCTACAACACTCTCAAGGTAGTATCAAAGACACCAAAATTTTGCTATGTAGTTGTCACTTTACAATAAATTACCTACTTTTTGACCTGGTTTCATCCTGTTGACTTTATATTTTTTTTTATCTCTTGCTCTTTTCTATAGCTTCCTACATATAAACGAGCTAGTACATTGAAGGCTAAGCTTCTGTATGCAATCAACTCAAACGCTGGGTTTGAACTTTCTTGACAACTTCTGGCTTCTTACAGGTTCAGGTAGATTCAATCAGCTTTTAATTTTTGGCACATTGGACTTTCTATTTCTCCCATCTGTATTTCAGTATTTGAGTTAAAGATTGGCAAAATATAGATGCAAACATTTCTAGGAAAGCCTTTGGGTATCTTCCCTCTAAGCTAGGGTAAGTATGTATTTTAAATTGCTAAGAGAAATTGTATTTAAGGAAAAGTATAAATGGAACAGTGTTGATTGTGTTCCGATGCTTTGTTTCTGATTTACTTGCTTTATTAGAAGAGAGTCAGCTTTTTGCGAAACAGTTTACAAGTTCTGTTTGTCTTTGGAAACGATAACATAAGCCCTGCTATTGTTGGTAGCGTATTAGTCGAAGGGGGAAAGGATAGAAAACAGTAGAAAAGGTGCATCGTAATCATAGACTATGATGCTTAAGAGTTAAGATGAACAATCCTAGGCTCAATAATGGCACCTGCATATTTGGCATTATGTTGGCATTTTGTTGGAGARTAAGCTTCTAGGTACACAGTGGCATTGAGGGTTACCAGCCTTTATATTGGTTGTGGGTTATTAGTTGAACTGGATATATTGGCAATTTACAGTGGAAAAGGAATGAAGAGTAATTCTAATGAAATATAGACAGGCGAAGAGGTGCTTCATAATTATAGACTCTGAAGCTTCAACTGCCTAGGCTGAAAATTGGCGCCTGCATGTATAGCATTATGTTGGCCTCTTGTTGAACTCTAAAGCTTCTAGGTATACAGTGTCACACTGACTTCTAGGTACACCAGCACTGCTATTATTAGTGCTTAATTTGTTGATCTGCAATATTGGCAAACTTTAAAGAAGAAAGGAAAGAAACTGACTCTAAAGTAAGATTAAATAGGCGAAAAAGTGCATCGTAATCATAGACTATGAAGCTTCAGATGAACAGTCCTAGGCTAAATAATGGCACCTGCATATTTGGCATTATGTTGGTGTCTTGTTGAGCACTAAGCTTCTAGGTACACATGGTACTACTAAAAAATTTCTACTAAACCTCATGTGGCTTACAGGCTGCTAAATTAGCATACTCCCGTAGAGATGTTACATATGCTTCTAAAGTTGAATGGTGCGAGCCCTATCTGCTTTTTATGGATGTCGGA
Source organism: Bassia scoparia (assembly GCA_008642245.1). NCBI lineage: Eukaryota > Viridiplantae > Streptophyta > Magnoliopsida > Caryophyllales > Amaranthaceae > Bassia > Bassia scoparia. The sequence goes on along the minus strand of SNQN01001131.1, from coordinate 10,105 downwards.
AAACAAATAGTATTTCATGGTGACTTAACCAATCAGGGGAAATCCCTGAGCTAGGAGAGCACCAGCCAATGCATTGTTTGCCGCTTCAGAAGGATGAAACCCATCCCAGAAAACATACTGTGTGGCATTAGTGCATGTCCCTACTGACCTTTCATTGCAAAGAAGGGATGTCTCTATTGTCCCTGTTCCACAGCAAGCTTTCCTCACTTCAAAGAAACCTGCATTTAGTTGTTGAATTGTCAACATGTTTGCATTGTAAAGTATAATCTTCATAGCCGTATTGAGCTTGTAGCTTAGTAAAACAAGGTGATGCTTTAGCAATATTAAGTTATTAACTTAGGATGATCCTTATCTTCCTTTTTGCTTCCCTCCTATAATAAATAAACACGTACATTTGCACGATGAACAGCTGTGGTAGTAGAGAATCTATAGGTAGTTTAAGACTTTTAGCAGTCTCGCACAGCTCGTGAGCTCAGTAGTGTTGGGATTCTGTAGACCTTATAGGTTATAGGTATTACACTTTTAACGTTGAGAATCTAGTGGTAGTTTTAGACTTTTAGTGGTCTCGCACAGCTTGTGAGCTCAGCAGCATTGAGATTCTATAGACCTTATAGGTTATAGGTATATTACACTTGCAGACTTGAAAGGCCAAGCTTGACAAAATGAATGATGAGTACATACCGGGTGAAGTTCCTTATTGAATCCTTGTTCTACTAAGAAAATTTCCTGTAATTTCTATTTCTGTATAATTTTGAAAAAGAAAAAAGACCTTCAGCTTAATGCATAATTATATTCGTAAAAATCTTTGCTATATTGGGCATTTTCATTTTGATCAAAATACTCTCCTGTTATATTTTTGTTTTGGTATATCAGGTGCAGGCAATTGAGAATTTACCATTTTCAAGGGGATGTGCTACCATGTTGAGTAGAGGCTGGTAGATGTCGAAGACCACCAATTTCAAATCAGCGAGTTTTGACTGAAGGCTCTGTGCCACACCATTTAGTTTGCTGTTAAACGAAATGGCATCCTTATTAAGTCTTTCAACACATTGGTTGCTTCCTCCTCCAAACAGGGTAATCGCTGCTGGTAAACAACCCATTGGTGGTAAYCTTGTTACTCCAATCCTCCTTACTCCAACTCCATACAGTGTCTGTAAAAGTAATTTGATATTGTGTTATAACAAATTTTTACACGATAAAAGAGTTAAAATGTACCCTTTTATCTTTGCTGTTTTTTTTACGGGGAAGAGGGAGGGTACTCAAAGAGGCTGTGGCGATTTTTATACTTCAACTTGTGCTGGGTGACATGTATTTTATTCATATACTTTGAAACAGTGCCTTTCTTTGGCAATGTAATTCTGTATATTTGTGCATAATACACTTTAGTGTTTTAGCCTTTTAGGTGCCCCCATAGCAATGGGAACTCATCTTTAGCTTAGGGTTTTCTTATGTTGTATATGGTGTGTAAAATTACTCGAAAATACCTCACGCTTTTTGAACGAAGACTTGAATTTTCACTTGGGTTGTAACTCTCCGTTTGAGCAWYCATTTATCAGAATGTGTAATCAGATTTATTAACATCATATTTCAAAATTTCAATATACGGCGTGTCAGATCAAGTGACATCACTCTGTGGTAGAGCTCCCACCTTCACCCTACCCATGAGGTTAGGGCCTCATTCTTATCATCTCTAACTTTATAGTTGGTTGTATTATCACGATTGTGATTGTGCGAAGTAAAAAAAGCTACGGTTGCTGTTTTAATAAAGTATAAAAGACTCGTATCTCCGAGACTGGATCAGAACTTCAGGAGTCCTCTCTCATTTTTCTTTTGATTTAAACCCACCCTATATTWTCAGTTGTTATCGTCTTCTTTTGTCAAAAAACAAAAAAAAAAAATTWAAAAAAATAAAAATGCTCTTGAGACATMAAGTGTTTATCAATGGATGTATGGTTTTGCTTMGGGTTGATTGAACTTGGGCACAAGTCACTCATAGATATACTTTTACAGTATTTTGTATAATGTAGATTGAAGAATTTCGGGCGAAAAGAGATTAGAGAGAGACCTGAACAAAATTAGTGAAGGAGTTCATGAGAAGGTCAGCAAACTGATCAGCTGTATACTGTCGGTAAATATAAGGATTGATGTAGTAGTTCTGAAGATAATCACTGGATCCTGCACTCAGAATGTGAATTCCACCTGAAAACATACCATTAGCTTTCTCACTCCCCACCATCTTTGTTACCTTGCTCTGGTAATCCTTGTAGTATGCCAATTGCTGCGACAGCGATATCGCCCTCTGTATTCAACCAAAACAAAGACGATAATCACAGACCAGCATAGTTTTTTCGTGTTTAGGAAACCGAATGTTTTCTTGGTTGAGCTAATTTCACAGCAGAAGTAGAAGTTTCACAGATGTGATAATGAAGTGAGAGTCAGTTCATAATCCTTCGGTTATTGAAACTTCCCAACTCAATTGCTTTTAGGTTTAAACAAACATGTTACATGAAGTGATATTGCATGTAWGCATGCAAGTCATATTGGAACTTACATATAAGCTGGCTGTTCTTTCGGCGTAACCAGAACCACCAGAAGCAAAGTTGGCGCCTATCAGTAAGTTCTTCCCCTGTGCTGCTTGGCTAAGGTAAGGTGGTGGATATGTCGTAAATCCTAGATTCTCAGCTGTCAAAACCACAATGCATAAAAAGTTGAAACAAACCCATTAGTTTAGCCACTACTGCGCGCGCGCASGCACACACATATTTAGAAAGACAGGGTTTAGCATAGAGAAGTTGAACTKACCAGTAAAATCAACAGCAGTTTTCCCATTGCAAAACCTGCCAGTGGGCTGATGATTGGCAAAATCTCTCCCATAAGGAGGGAAATTAGATTTGATCAAGGTGTAAAGACCGTTATTGTTCCCGGTGTCAGCGACAGAATCGCCAAATAGGCAGAGAATGGGCACTAGAGGTTGCCCATTGCTTGTTTGAGACACCAAAAGAGGAATCAGAATGCAAGAAAACAGCAGACTTGTTGTTGCAAACCCCATTTTTGGCCGCTTTGGTATGTTTTTTGTTGAATTTTGCAATGAGGTGAGAGAGTATAATGAAAGTATAGGAATGAAGTTAATGAAAGGGGGACAGTTGAGGAGTATTAATGGAGTCTTACTATAGATTTGCATAGGTGGGATTACCTGTCCAGGCCAACTGATGCTACTACTGTGTGCAGTAACTGTCTCTTATACACATCTGTCTTACTATAGATTTGCATAGGTGGGATTACCTGTCCAGGCCAACTGATGRTACTACTGTGTGCAGTAAAGCAATGCTCGCTTCCTACTTTCAGACCATTGTCGTTTTTCTCCCTTGTTTTTTGATGCAATTATTGTGTTGTGGGTATGTTAATTACTACAATAATGTTAATTACTAATAGTACAATAATGTTAGAAGTTAGATTGAGGATGTTCATRGTAACAACGGTTGTATGTCTAACTTCTCTCATTTTTACATATTGTATCTCTATATTTAGTGGATCATTATGGAAAATTGAGTGTGATTGCACCGTACAACCGGTTCTAGGATAATGTTTGTCATCTTAGACCATTAACCCTTCTAGAGTTCTAGGTTTGTTGAGACTTGAGAAGGTAGTACTTGTGGTTCCAAAGGTTATTCCTATTTGACTTTTTCACATTTGTCAATGTGTTTCTCTAACCGTTAAGTGTTTTTTAAACAACACGTAATTATTGAATTCTAATCAAATATTCATTGAGACAATTAGAATATGATGTGATCTTTTTTTCCTTCTTCTTTGTTGTCAGAATTTTGAAGAATTTTCTCAAGTTGTGAATAGTGTCGAGATTTCAAATGAGAATAAGAAGCATAATACGGAGTAATATATTTTAGGGGTAAACTTGTTGGCCTATGGGGTGAGTACTCCGACTATGCACGAACCTATTCGGACATATTGGTATATGAACATAATCAGGATGCCATGACCAAAACCTAAAACCAGTTTCAAAGTTTCACTCAAAAACTATGCAATATATGTATTGCAGCAAATATTATTTTTCCTTAGGATTAGGGTTTTGAATGGTCACTCAAATGCAACAGAAAACCAATAAGAAGTTGATTCTTCTACTAKTCAGTAATGGGATTGCATGCAATGTGAATGGACTAAGTAAGTAAGGACCTCATTCATAATCATAAATTCATAATCATAAATTCATAATCTTGTGATGTGAACAATGCATTGAAAATAAATAAAGAAAGAAAGCAAGCATTGCAATAAATATATGTAGCAGAGGCAGTTCTGGCAAAAGCTTAATCTTACGCCATTAAAGACATTTGATGGAAGTGTTGTTTTGCCCAAAAATTGACTCAACCATATTCATTTTTCKCATAGGTAGTTGGCTGACCGCAACAGGATTTTAAGAGGGTAATAAACAATGCCTAGTTATCTGAGTAAAAATAATTATAAATAAATAAAATATCCTGTTCCGCAGGATTTAGGAATAAATTCGGTTAYTCTCGTGTGTTGCATGATTTTTTTAGTTTGTTCTTTTAAGAAATAATGTTAATTGTTATTTCTATGAAAAAAATGTAGTTATATTCTTAATAAATTTGTAAGGAAACATTGGATTAAAGTTAGAAATTGAGAGAAAATATTTCATTAGAAATTGACACATAGCCCCTCGTGACATGACTTGTTTTAGTGTCTTCTCTTCTGTTTCTTTCTAGGAAAATGTTTAGCTAATCCTATAGACACAATTAATAAGATATAGATGTATTTTTTAGTAATAAAGTGAGAGATAAATGCTATAAAATTAATAATTCAATGCATAATTGACCAATGAGAATTCAATATTTGGAGTCACTCAATTATTCTCTTTTTTAGTGGCAACATTAACTATGACACATACACCGATACACGGATACTCTTAGGTAAAATTTAGTTGTGAGTGAAAAAAAAAAGAGAAAAATTGAGGCAAAAAAGGAAAGAAAAAATAGTTATCATTAATTTGATATTTCCAAATTTGATAGAGGTATGTTTGGATGTGAGTGGTTATGTTCAAGTCTTCTAATCAAACTGATTTTAATTTTTAATATTTTTTCTTAATTAGTTGACCTAGTTTGACATGTAATAACCATATTTTTTTATTTTTTTTAATCAATATTTCACTTTAAAAAATCACTTTTTATTTGAATTTATTATTTTCTAATGTCGGTGTTACCTCTTAGGAATACAATATAGAGTAACTTGTAAAAGTTGTAATGAGCTAAGCTTGCTTACAAACCATCTTGGCTCATTCAAGTTTGGTCAAAATTTCAACTTAATTGCAAAAATTCAGCTCGAGCTCTCTTTCAACTCGAGATCTTAATGACTCAAGGCTAAGTTATCATTGGACCATCTCGAAATCTCGTGAATGGCCTTATAATTTTTATAATAATCGAACAAGACTTTTTAATTTATTATATACTTCGTATGATCTTATAGATAAGTTTAAAAGAAAAAAAGAGCTTGAGTTGAGCCATAGCTCAACTTTCAAACTTTAAATAATCCTCATTAATTTTCGCACGAGTTTGACACAAGTCTAGTAGACTCGGTTTGACTTATTTGTAACCCTTATTTTATTTTTAGAAAAATTTAAAATTCGTTCTTAACATTACTAAATTACATAAAGAAATTTTGCATTTAAAAAATACGGTATTTTAAAACATATAATAATAGAACAAAACTTTTTAATTTGTTATATACTTCATACAATTTTATAGATGAGTTAAAAAAACAAGTTTGAGTTGAGCTATAGCTCAACTTTCAAATTTTAACTAAGTCTCGTTAAATTTTCGTACGCGTTTGACTCATTTGTAACTCTTATTTTATTGTAGAAGAATTAAAAATTCGCTCTTAATATCACTGAAATACATAAAGAAATTTTATATTAAAAAAATACGGTATTTTAAAACGTAGCTCCAACAATGATGCCAAAATACGATGCCATGGCATCTTTAATGTTGGAAACCTTCAGTCCTTCACAACTTCTACTTATTGTCTTGAAATTAAAGCTTGTACCATGCATCAGTTCATTTGCTCCTGACTTCTTGCTACAGTGCTACTATTTCCCTTCATCATTAAACTGAGAACTGAGAATTGAGAAGTAGGACAACCCAAAAGACTTGTCATAGACACAATCACACTAGAGTGGGGAAAAAAATTAAACCTCCAAGAAATAAACGGAAGATATAATTAGAATTGTACGAAATTAGAAAATACACTCTGAAAAGGGGAGACATGTGGAGACATGTGGGCCCCACATACTTGCATAATAAGGATACCCTCAATAGGGTACGAGATAAAGTCTGACACATACCAGACTTCTGTCCCACATTGTTTAAATACTAAAAGTTTGTCCCACATTGGGAAAATCACCAACAGTCAACCTCACCAAACCCTATAAAAAGGGAGTTGGTGAGCCCACTCCAGGTATCTAATTCTGAACCCATCGAGTACAGTATAGTGCCTATATCTAACTTGCTCGACCTTCAGTTAGGTCTCTTTGCTGACTTAAGCATCGGAGGGGCTTTTCCCGGAGATCCCCCGGGTTAGTCA
>SNQN01001130.1:45738-105484 GCA_008642245.1 Bassia scoparia | reverse complement strand
TACATTCATGAAATTCCCTATTCGATTATTGTTGCTGTTAATTATGAACCCTAGTTGCCATTTGTTCAGTTTATTAGTGTTTAGCTTAAAATTTGTTTCCTTGATTTAGGTTTTTACCCGTTTCAATTAGTTTGAACATGTGGATTGGTGGTAAAATTGAAGTGTTGCTGACAGGCTTGTCGCGTACCTATCAAAAATAACCTATTAAAACTAACTAATAATGTAGCTAGTGGTAACAGGGCCGAATCCACAAGGAAGCAACAATTAATTATTAATTAATTAAAAGCATCTAGATTAGTAAAAGAACCTTTGTTTGAGTTATTTTAAGCTACAAATAATTAAAGCAATGAATTAACTATGACTAAACTATAATCAACTAAAGTCTAGGGCTATGGTTCACTATAACAACAAATCAACAATAATTGGATATCAACAATTCACAATAAGGCACAATCGAATAGGATCAAAGTTCTCTCGAATCGAATGAACCATAGAACTACTCCTAACCGTATCTCTCGACCTAGGATAGTCTCGTTCTACCTATTGACGTAGATCTTGTATTAAGTTTCAATCGCTAGATCTAGAAACTCGTGACTAATCTAATTATGCAATTAAGTCGTGCACTACCTAATTGAATAACATGAAGAACAATCAAATAGGAATTCGATAAATTGCCGAAGTATGAATTGAATCAAACCCAAACATGCTAATCATATTGCGATAGATCCCCAATTGCCCTAGAAAGGAAACTACTCAATCATAATGCAATTAAACATAATAAAAGCAATTGAGAAAAACATAATTAGACTAATAACAAAGAATAAAGGAGTTTAGAGATTAAGAATAATACCAGAATCGCAATAATTGAAGAACTAATGATGAACTATTGAATAATTGAATTAAAACTAAAACTAGGGTTTTTTAGAGAGAAAAAGTAATTCTAAAACTAAACTAAAATCTAATAATCTAAGTAGTTTACAAATTAGGAAATCTCTCTTTAAATACTCTTGAATTCCCAAGATAGATGGCTTGCTAAAAGTACAATTATATCCCTCTAAATAACAGCCCAAAAGAAGATATTAAAACCGGCCAAATCGAGTCTGAACCGATCGGTTCAGATGAAATCGCGGCAGTTTCGCTGGGCTATCTTCTGAAGGCCATATCTCGAGCTCTGGTTGTCTAAATTAGGCATATGACCTATCAAATCGAAGCTCTAGAAGTCTAGTTTCCATTGCAATTATAATCACACCAATCCGACATACAAAACGTGACTTGTGACCAAAAGAGTGAGCATATATCAAAATCGATGCTTCGCAACGATCATTTTTCGCGTAGCTTCACTCCTAGCTCCTCACTACTCCTTCTAAGGCTCCGTAGTACTCGCAAATGAGTCCAAAATCACTCCAAATCAATGAAAGAAACCTAAAACTCATTCAAACACTAAACAAACACATTAGTAGCAAAGAGGGCCTTAAGAGGCCAAAAACCATGCAAAATAGCAAGAATGGGGAGAAAAAACCATATGTCAATACAATACATCAGTTGCCTAATGGTACTAGTCGTTATGCTAGTGGGGTGATGTTAGAGGAAAAAGAAATTTGATTATCTAACTTTAATTTACCAAGGCTTAGGAAGATTGTCACTGACCACTGGAGTCGGTTGAAGGGTTTTTCACCAAGTCATTTCAGTTTGTGGATGATTTATCAAACTGTTGGGAACAATAATTAGGCAAGGGTAGTTGAGTGTGAGGTTGATGTGAGTGACTTGTTTGCAACTAGAGATGATAACAATAAAGTTGTGGTATATGCTATGGAAAACAAATCAAAGTAGCCATTCTCAATAACTGTTAGGTCGAGTAACCCAAGTTACATCCAACCCAAGCCCATTACTGTGAAGATAGAGAGGCCCACTAATCCCCCCCAGACCTAGAAGCCCAACAAGCAGGTGGTTGACTTGGTCAATTAATGTACGGATTTTATATCCGGTTTTTAGAGTCTTTTTATTATTTATTTTCGTAGTTTTGAGTTAGATTTGTCTTTGTTTTGTGTCTTTTTCCTCATTTCTTTCTCTAACCCTTTAGATTTGTCTTTGTTTTGTGTCTTTTTCCTCATTTCTTTCTCTAACCCTCTAACGGTCGCTTTTAGCGTTTTTGCCACATTTTCTCTTTTGTTTTGATCGGTTTTGCAGGCAATCATTTGGTGAGCATTGTTAGGAGTTGTTTTGACACACTTTGGATTGTTCGAGGCTTGGGATTATGGTTCGTGTCACCTTTGGTGAAATTTTGGAGCGTTTTGGGCACTTTCGGATGTGTTAGGCTACTTAAATTGAGCATAACTTTCATCACACTTATAATTTTGATGTGATTCCACTTGGAGGTAAAAGTACGTCTCGATAGCTTCGAAATGACTGGCCATATGCCTGATTCCGACGTAAAACGAAGAAGTTATAGCCGTTTCTTTTCCTGATCGCAGTCCAGTATAGCGCCCAGTAGCGCCCCGTAGCGCTACTCTGCTCCGGATTTGCTTTCTCGGCTTTTCTATTTCTTCTTTTGTTTTTACCTTTTCTTTTCTTGGTTTTGGCTGGTTGTATTTCCACTTGTTGGGACCTTGGGAGCCACTCATCTTTCATTCATGTAAATACACTTTTGCTTTTATTTTCTCTCTCTTAGTTTTTAGTTCATTTTGCTTTCACATAAGAGTATCACTATTCATCTTCTTCAACCTTGGTTTTCTTACATTTTGGAAGCTTTGTAATTGGAATTCTTGCACCAAATTTTATATTCAAGCTCTAGTAACTATTCTCTATCTCTTGCACTTCTTTAATTTCATTTTGGTTAAGTATTTCATGAATTGCATTTTTTGGGTTTTTATGAGATTTTCTTAGTTTTACTTATAACTTTAGATCTTGTTGTTTAGCTTGTTAAATATGGATGTTATTATGTTTTTAAGCTTGTGTGAGTAGTTTACTTGCTAGGGTTGGGTGAAACCCTCATTTCACCATGTGACACCATGCTTGCTTGAGGTTTTCGTTGGTTTTGGCCATGACTTGTGTAGTTTAGGAGGTGCAATTGCTAATTGCCATGATTGATCACCATGGTAGTTTTTCTAGGGACCTTAGACGAAGGAACGAGAGTTGAACTCTTCGGTTGTACTCCTCCTAACTATTTAGATGAAGGAACCATGAGAATAGGGGCCGAATTCTAGGGATGTTACTAGCTTTCGACTTTTGTGCTTCAACCAAGCTTGTGACCAAGCCATGAGAATAGGTCTTGGATTGCAAGTGAGGTTCTCCTAGCTAGCTTGAGAGAGTGGTTAGGACCTTTGAAAGTCTCCCCTTGTCGGTTGAACCGTGCTAGAATGCTTCGTTGTTGCGTTTGGTTGTTACATGTGTGTTCGTGTGGCGAAACCCCAATCCTAGTGCCTTAATTGTTTGTTATTCTCTCATGTTAATAGTGTTTGTGACCACACTCTTAGCTTTGTTCATGGCTTACACTACAAAAAAGAGGTACCAATTAGGACGCTTTTTTGGTCATATTGTGACACTTAAAAGCGTCCCTATTTTGCATTGGGACACTTTCAAAAAGCGTCCCTATTTTCAGCGTGGGTATATTGGGACGCTTTTTGTGGTCCATAGTTGTACAAATTGTGACACTTTTTCATTATTAATTGGGACACTTTTTCTAGTCCTTGACAAGATAATTGGGACGCTTTTTATTGTCATTATTAATGAAGAAAATTGGGACGCTTTTTTCAGTCCTAATAGTTGAGTTGTTGTATTTCACATGTCTAAAATATATGAACACAAAAAAGCGTCCCAAATTTCCTTTTCTTTCTTTTTTAAAGCTAGATCTTCAGCCATAATTGTGACAATTTAATGTGAACATAGTAAGTGCAAAACAATGTACAAGTCCATTCAATACTGTAGCTATGCATCTTAACTACATGTAGTTTTGTAAGAGTATAAAAAATCTCTAAGAAAAAAATGATACACTTTGCAGCAGTATGGGTTTACCCATACTGATGAGGTCTGTCCAAACCTAAAAGTTTATCCAAAACATGGCAGCAAGGCACAACTACACAAAAATTCTTAAAACAATAAAACATTGCACCCCAAATCAAGATGAACTCTATGGGACATCCCCAACCATAAAGCCATAATACAAACATTTGGCTTGACTAAAACCTTGACGGAAACTATATAGTCGCACCCTCTTAGTTTAGACAAATCACATTTATTAGTTTCTAGTACACAAACAAAGCTAATAAATAAAATCAACTTACCCATTTTCTTCTAGTTTCTGTAATAAGATGGCAAACTTACGATCAAAGTCTTCCACCAGCTTTCCGAGCCTACATAAAACAAATTCAATCAAACAATAAGCTACAAAATATTATAAAATAATCAACCTAGAATAATCTAGAGTAAATGTTAAGTAATAACATCATTTTTTTTAACATAAAACAAGCATAAATACACATGCACGAGTGCAAGCAATTATGCTTTCTTTATCTACATATAATAATAGCCGTACATATGTAATTCTCTTCTAATGCTCAAGGAAGCATGTACGATTTTGTGCAGCTAATACTTAAGAGGATGCACTAATACATATTTTATAAGCTCTGCAGTAATACACATTTTATAAACTAAAAAATGTCATGAAATGTTCGTTGAAATAAAAACATAATCAATGRAATAAAAAACTAGCTCTAACAATGCACAAAAATACCAATAAGATAGGAGGATTTGAGAATATATATATATAGGAAGTTACTCGTGTAAGATGTAATCCGTAGGTTATATACCTGTGTATGCATTGGCTAGYCAAGTCTTACTTCTTAAATCCTTGTTGTGCTTCTTTATTCCAATCCTGCATATAGGTTTTTATTTCAAATTATAATTGGTTAGAGAAGCTAAGGTTGCAATTTCTCATAATTTCATTAGAGTAATAACTACATCCAAATTCTGGAGGAAAGCAACAGATCCTAGAATTGACCGAGAGTTGACGAATGTTTCACCTGTATATAGACATGAGCATGCCAGTCTTGCTTGTCAGTGGCATTACAACCAAGAAGGTCCATCCTATGTGGTGCAACAAAGGGATTCCCTTTCCAATAAGCATAAGGTTCTCTGTCCTCAAACTTCACTTTCTTGTTTCCTTCTTTCAAGTCCTTTGACAAAAACTCCCAAGGCTTGATATTGATCTCTGCCTTATATACAGATGTAACAGAGTCAGCAATCACATAAGAGGTGCTATAAAACTAAGATGTGAAATTTCTATGACCTTTAGAGTTCTCGTGTTTACACTGGAGTACAGCAGCCACAATCAATGCAGCATTACAGCTTCATTGGCAACAGTGAAGTGTAGGAAATAGAGGATAAAAAACTAAACAGGATAAAAGAAGTGAAAAGCATCCAAGCTAGAAAGAAAACTTCACTTGGAAAGAATATAGTATACGCGAACATAAAAGCATAAAAAGATATGCAAGAGTGATCTTACATCCTCCAGTGCAGTCGGGAAAACAATTGCCCGCCATGTTCTATCGTCCCGAAAATAAGGCGAAATAAAGGAGGAGGAGCGCTTATTTGGCCAATAATGACGTCGTTTTGATATTACTGGCAATCAAACACAGTCAAACATGAGCTTAAATCAGGCACTTTGCCAGGGTACTTCTTAACGAACTGTAAAATTCCAAAGGGTGAAAACTCTCTAATTTGCCATGATTTTGGTATCTCTCAACAATACGCCTTTCCGTTGATATCACAATCTAAAGTTTTGCAGTTTTTTTTTTTTAGTCCGTCTACCAATCGTTCTGTATCACTTCCAAGTTGTGATTTCAATAGATCAGCGAAATTTACCAGGACACGCTTGAAGGAGGTGGAGTAGCATCGGATCGTTTCAGTTTTCTAGGGTAATCTGCTGGACAGGTTTACATTTGAATTACCATTGTGACATTAAAGTGAATTTTCAATTTTTTATGAGGCTGATTAGTAGTTTGGAGGTGTTTTTGTTAGGCTTTCTATGTTTTGAACTTTGGTCTGGTATGACAGCCGAGCACTTGAGTGACAGTGAAACCCTCTTTCTGTGTGGAGTTTTCAAGAATAGACTGCAAACAAATGAAGGCAGGGGTAATGCTAGTAAATTAAGTATAGAGCATTATAAGTATAGCAAATAAGATCAACAGATTGTGTATATATCATTCACAACATCATAATAAAAACATCACCGATTAGCACAGTTAGAGTATGACACTTTTATGTAAATGAAGACACAAGAATAAACTATCTATGGGAATTGTGCTTACTTATCATATTAAGGCTCTTTCTCTTTCACTCTAAAGAATTGAGTTTAAGGTCAATAATAAATACAAATACGAATAAGCCAAATTATTTATTTTGAATATTAGGGGATCGAGTTTTAAGGTGAAGAACGCACCCTAATGTGTTCAAAGATAGTTGACACTATGTATGCAATAAATAAAATAAACATAAATAAAAATTTGGGAGTGACATAACATGAGAAAAGCAACCCAAACAATTCTGCGCATTCTGCAATTCTGGCATAATGTCGATGATATGATTGTCAAATTAATATAAGTGTTTCCCAAATTCTAATGAATAAAGTATGAAATCCATGATGATGATGAATATCTACTGATAATCATCATTATTATCTGATGGTTTTGATAGGTGTTTGGCTATATTAGATAAATAAGTGAAAATCAAACGTAGTATACAGCAGAAATCACGCAGTAATAGCCAACCAAACAAATTAATCCTCACAAGGTTAACTTCAAACCAAGATTTGCAATAATTCATTAATGGCAATTCCAAAAACCATCAGAAGTGTTTATGTTTGCAATACATTAGAATTCTAAATTATCCAAAATTCAATCGAACCCTATCATAATAATTATTAATTCAGATTAAGGTTGAGCTTAAATTGAGCAAATCGATGAAATGGCACCGAAAATTGAAATAATTGTATTATCAATCATATGAAAATGTTGATTCAATAATTGATTTAAGTTATTTACAATAACGAATTGATGAGTAATGTATCAAATTAGAACAACAGTCAAGATTAGGGATTGTAATAGTTTAAGAGACGAACTAAACTTACATAGTAGGAAATAATTGGATTGAGAACTTCGCTTTGAATTTTTATTACTCATAATGAACTAATGAACGCATTTTTTTGTTTATTTTGATCGAACAGTTTTTGTGTAAAAGGGAGAGTATGGGTAGTGAGGGGGATGGGTTGAGTTTTGCGAAAAAATATTTAATTTTTTTTTTGTTTCACTGCAATAATAGATTAGTTTGAAATACGTGAGTTTCACGTGAGTTTTTCATTAGTTTTAGGACACTTTTAAGGTTCCCTAACGCAGGAACTACAAAAAGGTCAATTAGTAAAATTGTTTTGGCGGCACAAATTTTTTTGGGACCCTTTTCTAAAAGCGTCAGGAAAGCGTCCAAAATTAAATATTTTTTAGTAGTGACTCTTCACCCAGTGACTTCTTCTAACCCTCTTCATTTCAATTCATTCGTACCATTTTCCTACTGTAACCTTCCTTCCAAACATAAATACGTCCTAAATAATAAAACAACTATTCTTTAAACCCTTAATTAGCCAAAACCTGATATTAATAATGAAGGGGAGGTAATGATAATGAATTACCTGGTTATAACAAGAATATGGGGCAAGCAAAATGGGATTGGACAATCGTAGATGACAACGAAGCTTCAATTTTCGATTCAGAGATTCAAAAAGGTTTCATGTAGTCATTGTTTGCTACCTACTTTGAGAATTTTTGAAAGTAAGAAGATCATTCTACGCTAATATAGTTGGGAAATCTATTTCTTGTCTTTGTCGCATGACTCGCTAATTTGCTATCATGTAGCATAGCATAATTTGCGGCATCATTAACATCGAAAAGGGTGAGAGTTTTAGAAAAATGAAAACCAAAAGGTGATAAAGAATTAAAAATTTTCTACATAAGACAAAGAAGAAAATATAAAATAAATTATTTTGTGGTAATTTTTATAATCAACCGGTGCATTGGCACCGGCACATTCTAGTTAAGCCTAATGACTGTTTACCTGTTAATCAGGTAAACTTAAGGAGGGTTCCCTCCATAATCTGATTTTATGTCAGTTAAAAAATTAAAAAAAACCCCTAATTAACTCTATTTTTTATTCATTTGAAAATATGATCTTTTACTCTTCCTCCCTTCTTTTCTCTTCATCTTCTTCAATGGCACAATACTGATTTTCTCCGTTTTGCTGCGGTTGGACTTCAATCTCGGGATTTCGTCAATTTTTTAACAATTCCAGTTTGCGAAAGTGGTTGAATTGTATGTTTTCGAATCTTTTATTCTAGGGTTTGTTATTGGTTATTGAATGCCACTTTTCCTTCGTGTTATGTTTTCATGGATTTTGTTTGTTTTATGAAATTTGTTGAATATTTTTGTTTCAATTTCTGCTATATATTTGCCCTAATTTTCGCAATTTTTTTCTTGCGTTTGTTTGCAATTGAATGTAGATGACTTATGTAACTTTGAAATTCTACCATGGTCGTATGTTCAAGAATATTAGGGACACCTATATTTACCATGGTGGTACGGTCAAATTAGACCTCACCCCCCTTGAATCACCAACACAGAGGATGAACCAGAATTTGCAGAAGTCATTGACGAAGAAACACAACTTAAGGAGATGAAAGACTGAAAGAGATGAATTGAAAGAAATGAAATGAGTTGGAGAGTAGAAGAGATTTACTAAGTGAAGGAAGGTACAATTAAATAGAGGAGGGAAGTGGGAAAATTACTAGTTCATATCAGATATGAACTAGTTATCCTTATATCGGAGGGTAGTAAAGTAATTTCGGCAGTGTTTGACTGCTGATTCCATTTTGGTATGATGTTGACCCCGTTAAAGCTAACTATTGTATTTGAAGTCAGTTCATGTTGTTAACCTTGGTTAATTGGTCCCCTTATTTCAGCCAAAACACTCCTCTTCGTTGTGTGTTTTTCAGTTTCAATCGGACACTGCTCTGCACCCCATGTCTGTGAAGTTTTGTGCAATGGCCGATTCAGTAGCATACGACGTTTGACGAGTAGTTATAGCTTTGCAACGAAATCACAAGAAGGTAATCTCAACTACATATTCGAAAACACTTACCCGTGAATAGCCGTTCTGCCGCATCGCCGTTCTCTGTAGCCAAAAGATCGACCTCCGAAACCTCCATCGACACCAATATCAACAAAAAAAGTTCAACACCAGCGAGCTTTCCACCGTAACTACTCACCGATTAAACAACTTGCAAGAAAATAACATTCAGCTCAAAAGAGAGAGGTAGTAAGACAATGGAATCGCAAACCACGGTTAGAGATGGACCCATCATATCATCCGCTGAATGTATTACAACGTTTATTCAGCCCAACAAGTATGTCACGTGCACACTTTTTAAAACACCAAAAAATTATGATTGTTACCACGATATATTAGTTTTTCCCTTATAACGGATATGAACTAGTTACTGCTCAGGGAAGTGGGTAAGAATTTAATGAGCCAGCGGTAACAAATTAAAAGTTGTAGAAAAAAATTAAATAAAAAAAACGAAAAAACCGGTTAGGAACCTAGATTAGCAGGTAAACATAGCATGCATTAGGCCTAATTAGAGCAGATTAGGTGATTAGTTGGGATTATTTAGTGAATAAGTTCAGTAGGGATTATTTTGGAAAGACCGATAAAAGTTCGAATTATTCTTGTAAAATTTTCCTTTTTTTTATTGAAATTCTAAGAGTCAAGACATTTTGTATAGCGGTTTTGAGTTAGGAAACTTTGTATAGCAATTTTGAGATTTAAGTGATTTTGCATAACAATTTTGAGATTCAAGACATTTTGCATAGGAAAGTATGCATTCTCATATTTAAGAAGTTATTTGGTGATTTAGGACAATTTATATTGAAATTATACAATTTAAGACATTTGACATTGGAAGTATAAAAATTAAGACATGCAATGAAAAAGTTTTGTAATTTTGGAAGTAAAACATGTGCTCCTAATGAAAAGGCGGTGCAAACTTTACGAGTACCGAGTTTTTTTTTTTTTTTTTTAAATTATGAGATAGTAGTGATTTTTTCGCATGGGCAATGTATCTGAGGAGATTTTGAACCCTCCACGCACTTGTCTTTAACTATAAATATTTAGTTATATTCGAAATTGTTTCCATTCTTTTTGGACAACTTTCAAATTCATATGGAACACATTATTTTCCTAAATCGAGCAGGTAAATCAATTGAGAAAATAGAGTATTAAACTTCAACTATATACTATATGAAACACTTAATGGAGTAATTTGAAGAACAAGTTCATATGGAACACATTAGATTGATTCAAGGTTTCAACCTTGATGTAATTTTAACCCAAAAACCAATTCATTGATTGACTCATTAGATTATATCATACATTAAAAAAACTAACTTCATCCCAACTAAACAAATGTCTAATCTTACTGCAAAATGTTAACATTTCTAACCAACATTCAAAAACCAAAAAAAATTAGACAAAGTTAATACTATTTTCTAATTATACTATTTTCCCACAAAGAAATCAAATATGCTAAATCTATTGCTTTTGCTTAGCTTTAGCCTTTGCCTTTTTCTGCACTTCTTCCCGAACGATGTTGTGCTTGCTTAGGAGAATTTCCGCACAATAGACAATCCTAAACGTCTTCAACTTTTGGTCCTAAACAAATTAAGATCCGTGATTAAAAAAATATTTTGCAAGTAAGAATAAATGAACTATAAATTTAACAAACAAATTCAACCAATTCAAGTTATAGGAAAATCAACTTTTGATCCTAAACAAATGAAGATCCGTGATTAGAAATAGGAAAATTTGCAAGTTAGAAGATGAAACACACAAATTCAACCATTGAAACATCAATCACAAAAGATCCACACCATTGCATACTAGCGGCTCTTAAATACAATTTAGGACTTTTTTAAATGCAATGTGAGGCATTTGAGACATTTTTCATGAAAGACAAACTATTTTGGATATTTTTCATGAAAGGAATACAATTTAAGACATTTATTAAAAGGTGTAAAAATTAGGACATTTTAATGAAAGTCACACAATTGGAACATTTTTCATGAAAGTCATACAATTTAGGACATTTTTGATGCAAAGTGAGCTAAATGACATTTTTCATGAAAGACATACAATTAGGACATTTTTGATGCAAAGTGAGCTATTTAGGACATTTTTCATGAAAGACATACAATTAGGACATTTTTTATGCAAAGTGAGCTATTTTGGACATTTTTCAAGAAAGACATACAATTTAGGACATTTTTTTTTATGAACCCATAGTATTTACGACACTTATCATGAAAGGCATACAATTTAGGACATTTTTAATAAAGGCATATAATTTAGAACATTTTTCATGCAAGGCATATAATTTAGGACATTTTTCATGCAAGACATACAATTTAGGACATTCTTAAGGAAAGACATACTATTTAGAACATTTTTCATGAAAGACATACAATTTAGGACATTTTTCATGCAAAATAAGCCATTTAGAACATTTTTCATGAAAGACATACAGTTTAGGACATTTTTTTCATGGAAGGCATAAATTTAGGTCATTTTCATGAAGGACATACTATTTAGAACATTTTTCATGAAAGGCATACAATTTAAGACACTTTTCATGCAAAATGAGCCATTTAGGACATTTTTCATGAAAAACAAATGCTTCATGTTACATAATGAGATCATTATAATAAGAAAATTAGAAAACAACTCATGGAAACTAACTGACCTACTCAAGAATTCAACACATATAGGAGAACCAAAATTATTTTGTAAACTAGTATAGAATCACAAGGCCCAAGACAATAATGAAGTCATAATAAGCAGATTAAACTGATATATGGATATGATGTATATATCATATTCAACAAGCATAAATAGTATAGGCCTTGCAAGTCATAGAATTTGACTGCTTGAAATAACTAGGCGGCAGATCTGTGCAATCATGGGGCCACTGCAGCAGCAGGATTGAGGCCCAATGCCCCCGGTTTCTGTGCAAGTCAATAGTGCAGTAGGGGCTGTAGCAAGGCACAAGGACATCAGCTACATACAGCAGGTCAGTCTTGGGTAGTCGAGCAAAATTAGGTAGTCGAGCTTTCTAGGTAGTCGTTACTATTTCTGGTTCAATCAGGAATGAAAATCTTCTGAGCATTAATAAAAATAAGTAGTCATCGATCAATGTTAAGAGCAGCAAAAGTAACATGAACCATACTATCATACATACTATCGTACACATAAGTACTATTATTTTCAACATCCTGTATTTATATACACCTGTTTTAAGGTTCCTCAAACTAAATTCATTACTCTAGCAGTCTAGCTTAAACAAAACAAACAAAAAAGAATCATTAAAACATGAAAATAATCACCGTTTTGTATTATAATTATTAGATTTAGGACATTTTGTATTATAATTTTGAGATTTAAGACAAAAGGAATCATAAAAACATGAAAATAATCGCCGTTAGCCTTTACTTTGTTCTGTTAGATTCACAATAATGGCACAATAGGGTACCAACCTAAGAACATAACCAAATTTCGCATTCGTCAATCTAAGCTAGACGCACTACGGTGTGTAAGGGCACAAAACGAAGCTGCAGCAGCTACTGTAGTAGGTCTAGCAGGGCAGCAACAGGCCCAGAAGCTACAACCACTGCAGCTAGTTCTGGCCCCTGTGCAGCAGCAGCCACGGTGTCCAAAGGGCAGTGAGGTGGTGGGGGCTGTAGGGGCTTCCTCAGGGTATGCAACAACAGCTAAGAAGCAGGAGCGGCAGCAGGTTAGAGGACATGTTATGTTGGGATTCCAATTCATTTGTCCGACACACTACTGTATATGCATAATGGCACTAGGAGATTAACGTATTATTAGCAAAATGTGGGAAGTTACTTAAATACTCATATTCATTTGTCACATACTCCTATATATGCATAATTAATTAATGACTCACACATTAATGTACAACCTTCCATTATAACATGTGTTTTCTCAAATTAGCCATAATCTTAAGACAATAATGATGAATATAGCTAGTTATGAACAAATAAAGTAAGTACCAAAGAATTACAGGGACAATACAGTAGCAGGATTGAGGCCCTATTTCCCGGATTTCTCTGCATGTCAGTAGCAGCAGAGTAAGTGTTGTAGCAACAAGGCAGTAGACACGAGCACAACAACAACAACTCGTTCTGCTTTCTAGTCTAGCAGGGCAGCAGGAGGCCCAGTTGCTGCAGCAGCCGCTATAGGTGGTTCGGGCGCCTATGCAGTAGCAGCGACGGTCTCTAGAGGTAAGTGAGGTGGTGGGGGCTGTAGGGGCTTATTACCTCGGGATTCGGGACAGAACCACATTTGTCCTATGTTGCTTTGGAGGATCAACATGTGAATATTGTGTATCCAGAACACTAGTAATCAGCCAGCAAGCTTCTTTTTTTTTGGTTTATTTATTTTTAGCTGAAATCTATTTTCCAAATATCATATTTGCCTCCCTACAGATTCATTATCCTGCACCGAGTTTACTACATTACCTCTTCTATTCAAGGTGAACTGAACTCCATTTTCAATGGAAAGTTGGAAACCAGATTTCAGCTACACTAGTAATATGTTCCTCTTGTTTTACTACATTAATAATCTATGACACTAGTATATCTATCAAACAAGATTTCCAATCCAACTAAAAATGCAACGATACTAATATTAATCAAAACTCAAATAACTAAGCAAAGCAATCACTATAATCAGAAAACTACAAACGGATCAAGGAACCACATGTACAACAAAACTAATCAAAACACAATCATAAATACATACAAACAACACACCACATGCTTCATTTAACCCTCACACAATAGTAACAAGGAATATAAATCAAATCAACGACCTCTATCCATTTCTAAAATTGGACCAATTCAAAAATACATTAAATTGTATTAAACTAACACATAAAACATAAGACATTTTTAATTCAATTATTCTAAAGACATACTATTTAGGACAATTTTCATGCAAGGTGAGCCATTTAGGAAAAGTTTCATGAAACACATACTATTTAGGACATTTTTCATGAAAGTCATACAATTAAGGGCATTTTCTTGAAAGGTATACAATTTAGGACATTATTCATACAAGGTATACAATTTAGGATATTTTTAATGAAAGTCACACTATTTAGGACATTTTTTATGTAAGTAACGCAATTTAGGACCTTTTAATGCAAAGTGAGCCATTTAAGACATTTTTCATAAAAGGCATACAATTTAGGACATTTTATTTTTTATGAAAGGAATACTATTTAGGACATTTCATTTTTTATGAAATGCATAGTATTCAGGACATTTTTGATTAAAGGTATACTATTTAGGACATTTTTATTGAAAGACATGATTTAGGAGATTTTTAATGAAAGACATATGATTTAGGACACTTTACATACAAGATATACTATTTAGGAAATTTTTAATGAAAGGCATATGATTTAGTACATTTTTAATGAAAGGCATATGATTTACGAAGTAGGACATTTTTTTATGAAAGACATGATTTAGGACATTTTTCATACAAGGCATACAAATTAGGACATTTTTAATGAAAGACATACTATTAGGATATTTTTCATGAAAAGCATACGATTTAGGACATTTTTCATGCAAGACATATGATTTAGGACATTTTTCATACAAGACATACAATCTAGGACATTTTTAATGAAAGGCATACTATTTAGGACATTTTTCATACAAAGCATACTAAGAAGCAGTTGTAGCACCAGGTACGAGATCCTGCTCCCTCGGGTTTTTAGCCATCTGAGACACGGCACAAATATTACTTACCAAAAAAAGTATTCAACATAGTGGGACATGATCTAGCACACAAATTAAGCAATGGTTTCTATTATAATCTAATACAAAAAGATTTGATTGTTCCCTTCAAGAGAATAATAGCAGCAGCTTTTAATGGAAACATGGTTTTTCCAGTACAATTAATTAACACACATAAATCCCTTATGAGCAAAACAAGAATATCGTTTAAAGTTTTTTTCAGTGAAAATTCAGCAATAAAAGAAACCTCATCAATTCAGCAATAAAAGAAAACTCATCAATTCAGCTAAAAAATTCAGCAATAAAAGAAAACTCATCAATCATAAACCAATACATAATCATCAACAAATTAAAATTTTCATACCTCACTCATATAGGAATTTCAACAAACACTTGGCAGGCAAACCTTACTACATGTAAACAAAAATGAAAGCAAAAAAACTTCAATAAGCAAGAGCATATAATAATTCAAATTAACGACTTAATAGAGGTAAATTTGAGGAAAAATTAAAGTCAACAAAGCTAAACGGAAACATAAATATCAAAGTAATGATGAATTGTTGTATAATAATCGAGAAGACAAATTGTTGTACAGATTCGAACTTGAAATAGCCAAACAAAATATGAGTTCAAACATCGTAGCTAATTAAAATCTAACATCGAACACACTTTGAAACAATCGAACAAAAATATAAACAAATTTCATAGCATAGGCAAACAAATCTACAGTAAAAAATTGAAAAAACTTACAATCGAGCAAGCAATCTGAACGATTAAGCATGAAGATTGAACATATTCAGGTTTTGAATCCAGCAAAAACACTTTGATGAGAGAGAAAATGAGAGAAAAATCAAGAGATGATAGTAATTTGATGAAGAAAGTGTGTAATCTGTGAATGAGGAGAGAGAAATTGGAGTTTGGAGTCTAAAACATATAAGTGCTAAAGCAAGACCTTAGATCATATTATATCCAATGGTTCCACATTGTTTGATTTCCATCGTTGATCAGCAATGCTGACATCAAAAGTTTTTAGTTTTCAGCTAAAGGTATAGTTTTCACAAGATCCTTTTCCATGCCGAATAAAAGCTTAGGCCTACAAACCTTGTCCCAAACCACATAACCAGCTCTATGTGATATACAGGTTCCAAGCAAATAAAAAATATACAATGGAGTCAATCTTCTGCAAGACATAACTTGGGATGATGACTAATTGGCTCTTTAAAGTGCAGATGGCCCTAAAGGGCATAATTGACCACCTGCAACCTGCCTTCATAACACAAGTTCCTGCTGGATCATGTTTTGATCCTAGAACAAAATTTCTCAATCATGATGTCGCAATTGATGAAATGGAATACCTAAGTAGTTGAAAGATAAATCACCAATTTTTAAGATGTTGAATTTAATCAACATTAATTTCTGAATAAATTGTAAATAACCACCCCTCAAATCACCTAAATTTGATTTTACCACCCTTTTTCCTTTATTTGGAATAACCACCTCAAACGTTACTTTTTAATTGAATAATGCTATATTTAGGAACGGTTCCTAAACCTTAGCCATATCAATGAGAATAAAAAAACCTTAAACATATCAATGGGAATTCGCTAAACCTCAAACATACCATTGGAAAAAACCCTAATATAAACGAAGGTGACATCCAACCAATTAATGTCAAGTCAAAAACATTTTAAACTAAATTTGGTGACATATAAACTCGAGTGTTTCCGGTGACTCATAAAAATTTTAGTACGACAAAGAAATTTATAAACACCATCAGATAATGCAATCAATTGTTTCATCTTTAAATGAAACCATCAGATAGTTCAATAAGCACAACGGGATAATGCAATAAACGATACCATCAGATCATGACATGAAATATCTCTGCCATTAGGATCATCTTTACGAGGGGTTTCCAGAATGTTCTTAAATTCGTATGTCTTAGCCATCTAGACATTTTAGCAGTTAGCAGCTTGAGAAGGCAACATTCACTCTAACTTTTGGTGGCTGGTGCTTTTACATGCAATTTGGAGAACATATGTACTATTAATGCCATTGATTGCATGGACTCTAAGATTTATCTATAATCAATATGTGCTGAAGAAATAGTAGCAAATGAAATGCAAAGATTTAGTAAGAATTAAACGTTCTGGCCATCGCTCCTTGGCTTTTTGATGGATTGTGGGAACAACAAAACTTCCTGCAATAAGATTTGGATACACATACTCAGTTACATTACATACAACATGCTCAATTACATTACATATAAACAACAACCATAATAGAATACCTTAATAGTCTGAGAATCGGTAACTAGCATGACCAACCGGTCAATCCCTATCCCCCAACCTGCTGTTGGAGGCATACCATATTCCAAAGAATCACAAAAAGGATTATCCTTCATATCTTCATTATCATGCTGAAGGTCCTAGAAATCAAAGCACAAAAGGTCTCATAGGTACACATTGTTTGGCAACATATTTTGACTTACCGAAAAAGAAGCAAAAAATTCAAACTTGTGAAATTCAAGTCATTAGAAGGTTTACACCCAGAAGCAGGACAATTATACCTTCAATAGCTCCTTAAATTGTTTTCGTTGTAGTAGAGGATCATTCATCTCCGTGTATGCATTTATGAGCTGTCAGACAAAATTATCCAGAATTGTTAACTCAAAATAGCAGCTTTTGCTGATGATATTCTGATTTTCTGTAAAGGAGAATTTGACTCTGATTGTATGCTACTCAGTGTGTTTAAAGTGTTCTCTGACACTACTGGCTTATGTATTAATGCTGGGAAATCTGAAGTTTACTATGTTGGTATGAAGCAGCAGGAGATTGATAGAATTCAAGCTTCATCTTAGTTCGGAACAGGCCATCTGCTTTTTTAGTACCCGGGAGAGCCTATGAGTCATCTTAAGCTTAAAGCACACGAGTGTGATCTTCTAGAGGACAAAATGTAAGACTGAAAGCAGTAGCAGAATTTAGCTCATTAACTCTGTTTCAATGTCTATTTTGCTCATATTGGTGTCAAATCTTCATCTTGCCTTCTATCTTGCATAAGATCATTAACGTCTGCAGACAATTCCTCTGGCATGGGAACAATATGTCTAGCAAGCCTGGTTTAGTCAATTGGGATTCAGATTGTTCCTAAAAAAGCATTGGTGGTCTGGGGATCAGAAACTTGATTGCTTGGAACAAAGCAGCTGTTGCAAAGCACATATGGGCTACTGAGCAAAAGAAAGGTAACTTGTGGGTTAAATGGGTCCACAGTGTCTGTATTAAGGATTGTTCTGCGAGACATTATCAGCCTAAGACTACTGCAAGATGGCATTGGAAGAGTCTGTGCAGAATTAAAGATGAGCTGTTTAGCTTAATTGATACACTAACTCAAGGCAAGTTCAGCATAGCTAAAACTTCTAAGGCTATGACTGTTATTGATCATCATGTGTACTGGGATAAGGTGATCTGGAATAGGTTCTTACTTCTTAGTGCCTAAACACAGAATCTTCTATTGGCTGCTCATGAGAAGCAGATCGTAAACCAGGCTTGCAATTTGCCTTTTGCAAAACTATAATAGCAACAACAACAACAACAATAATAATAAAAACAAATAAATAAAATTTTGAGTATATACCTCACGCTTGTTCACAAATAGCTCAAATCTTTCACTCATTCCATCCTTTGACTTGTGATGCTTAGCTAACGGACTCATTAATATGGGGTGGTTCATTATAAATGTCGGATTGACACAAGTTTCAACAAGATAATGATCTGCCAGCTGCAAATACAAGGGCAAAATAAGTTTATGCAGATAAAAGGGGGGAAAGGGAAAAAAAGGTGGTACATAACATCTAGTGCTGCAGTATGAGACCAGCTTATTGAAAAGATGACTAGGGGGTCAGCTATTCAGCTTGTGCTTAGACACACCTAAAACGCGCTTTTTGAAAACTGAGTTGCTAATTGAGTTACACATTAAGTGAAAGGTGGTGCACTGACACATAAAATGCACATACGATCCACACACACATATACTTACTTTATCTAACAAGCGAGCTGTTCTCAGTGAAGGCTCACAAGTCACACCTCCTTTTTCACATGCTTCAAGCAAACACTTGTGTGCTTCATCGCTATACAAATCCTTTGGAATGGAGATACCTGCCTGTTTCTCCAATTCTTCCATGAAGTCAATTCTCCTACAATTTAGTATTTAGCAATAAAGGGATGAGTGTATGTACGCCATAATTGTGATATGGAATGTATATAAAAAAAGACATCTACCAGATATAAACTACCTGAAGGGTGGAGTGAAATCTATCTCAATAGTTTCCTTGTCATCAACCTTTTTTTGTCCAGCACAATGACAATGTATTACTGTATTTCCAGTCAATTTCTGCATCATTCCTGCTCAAAAACATCTTACTAAGTAAACTCCGGGTGATGTGTTAGGTCTATCATTTCCTAAATGTAACCTATCAATAATCCTTACCACTCAGCAATTGTTCTGTTAGGACTATCAGATCATTGTAATCTGCATAAGCCATATAGAATTCACAGCTAGTAAACTCTGGGTGATGTGTCAAATCAACATTCTCAGATCTGAACTGCTTTCCAATTTCATACACGCGTTCTAGACCTCCAACCACCAACTGCTTCAACATTAACTCAGGTGCAATACGCATGAAAAACTTCACTTTTAATTCATCACTTGATGCAGTGAAGTGGCGTGCAGCGCCAATGCTAGGACAAGCATTCATAATAGGTGTTTCAACCTAATATCAAACAAAAATAATCAGTATTGAATAAACCATGGTTTACTACATGAAACGTTGGACTATTAGATATAACAGTCTAACAGGTTACTTTATTACAAATTATATATGAAGCTGTACCTCTATAAAGCCTCTTTCATCCAAGAATGATCTCATATAGGCAATCACTTTTGAGCGAATTTTGAAAACATCTAAAATCTCATCATTTACAATGAGATCAAGATATCGTTTAGCATAACGAATTTCCTAAAACAAAAACCAAAAACAAAGAAAGAAAGTAAGATAAAGCTTCACATCAGTAAAATAATTAAAACATAAAAATCATTTGAATATTTCAGATACCTAAGTACCTAATCTAAGATCACAATAAAGAATTGAATCATATTTAGATCACAATAAAACTTCGTATTAAGTTTAGGTGTTGGTATGCACTAACAGACTTTGACTCTCTTCCCTTGGCAATGGCGAGGAAACAAGTGATAAAGGCTACAACTAGAGGTGAAGAAAGCAACCAAAATTCTGGTGTTCATGAACAGAAGGAGAAGGCAATTTTTATGAGCTATCTCTATTGAACTTTGATGATGCTGATGATCTCAATGACTTCATGATCACTCCGGAGCAATGAATGCAGAAGCTAATTCAAGGTTCTAGGGCTAAGATGCAATTATCAGAAATTCAGAATGGCTTTCAAAATTGAAATTGAAGGAAAAGGATCAACCCATTCAGATATTACAAACAGAGATTCAATAAAGAAAGTAAGAGATACTGCTCAGAATAAAATTGTGAAGAATTCAGTTTTGCAACTATCAATTGGTGATGTTAATGATGAAAATAGCTATTAGAAAATGAGTTTAGTTGCTTATGTTGTTTGGTTATCTCTGCCTTTAATGGATTTTTCTATAGAATTTGAGGCAATACACACGTTGATAAAGGTGTAGCATTCAAAAGGGGTATTTTCCTAATCCGCTTTTTGAACAATAATGCTAAAATGAAAGCTCTACTGCTCTAGATTACACACATTTGATGTTTGATAAGGGACCAATCTTTTTCAAAAAGTGGGAAGAAGTGGAAATAAATCCTGAAGAGTTTAATAGAATTCCTGAAGAGTTAGGTATGGACATTTGATGTTTGATAAGGGACCAATCTTTTTCAAACGGCGGGAAGAAGATATGGAAATTAATCCTGAAGAGTTTAATATAATTCCAATTTGGATTCAAGTGAATGGGTTATCCCTGGAATTTTGGCGCAAAGGATGTTTAGAGAAGATCATAGGATTAATTAGATATCCCATTAAACCTGATGGCTGATGCTGCAACCGAGTTTAAGGAAAGGGTGTCATATGTTAGATTTCTGATAGAAATGGACATAAGAGGTGAAATCCCGGAGGAAATTGAGTTTATTGATGAAAAGGAGTTCTAATTACACAAACAGGCACTTATGAACGGAAGCCAATCTACTGAACGTTTTGTGGTTAGCTAGGGCATACTAGTGAATTTTGCAGGAAGGTGATTAGATAGAAAAAATGGAGAGTTCAAAGTAACTCAGGTTGAGGCCAAGAAAGATGGAAGTATACTAAAAGAGGGTCAAATAATGGGAACTGAACAAGACCCTCAATGATAAGAAACAAATTGTAGCAGAAAATGATTACCTTAACAAAGAGGAAAATGCAGTGAGTCAAAAAGAAATTACTCAAAATACTGCTGACCTACAGACTAGAATTATGTCAAAAAGTAGGTAACCTAGTAGGCTTGAGGAACTCTACTGCTGGCTTGCAGATGGTAGATAAAATCCAGTTTGGACACTAAGAAAAGTAATATCCCCAAAAAGGGGAAAAGGAGTAAATACTAATGGATAAACTACTTTGCTAGAACATAAGGAGGTAAGACCACCCTAATAAGCAAAAGGACCTTTAAAAGTTTATCTATGAGCAAAAGGCAGGTTTGTGTTGTCTCTTAGAAACAAAAGTTAAGGATGAGAAATATGTAAACAGATTGGTAGGGGGTCTGGATACATTCATATTCAGATCAGAAAAATAGCTATAAACTTTCAGCTTCAGAGTATTTTTGTATATGATTTCATTGACCACCATTAACGAGAGGGGTTATGGAAGGATATAAAGGGGATGAGTGAACAAATCCAGGAGCCTCGGATAGTTATGGGGTACTTTAACAGTCCTCTTCAATGTCTTCATTTGAAAAACAGAATAGGAAGACCTGTTTCCCGCGATGGATGCAAGTACACAAAGATGTTCTGTGTGGTTAAAAATAAAACAAAAAATAAAAAAAAATAAAAAACTCAAACAATTGACAAGAGAGCTTAGACATTTCATATTGAACTGAAATTTCACAAGTTGAAGCATGATTTACAAGGTATTCAGGAGAGAATTCAACAGGACTTAGATGATAGAGATCTGCAACATCAGGAACTTGAATTACTTCAAGAACTCAAACAACAGCGCTGGCTACTACTCCTTCCTCCAACAAAAAGCAAAAATTAAATGGCTCCAGGTGGGATGAAACACAGCCTATTTCTACAGAAGTTTGAGATTCCAGAATCACAGAGAAAGCATTGTTAAGGTACAGGACATGAAGGGTACATGGTGTGAGGTTTCTGATGGTGTTTCCAAAGCTTTTATTCAGTTTTATCAGCTACTACTAGGTACAATTATAGGGGATAGAAGTATAGAACAGTCAAGCAGGATATAGTGCAAAAGGGATTATCCTCACAAATGATCATCATAAACTACTGGAACTGAATTTCTCAAAAGAAGAAATTGGAAGAGCTCTTTTCTCTATTCCTGGGGTCCTGAGGACAAAGCGTTAGCACTATAGTATACCCAAACTAGACCTATAGCCTGTTGCAATGTTATTTACAAAACCATTGCAAAACTGATCTGCCAGAAGCTAAAACAGATTCTGCCATACCTAATATCCCAAAACCAGATTAAGAGTAGACCGGGAGGGAAAAAAAAACAAACCTGATCCTTCAGAGTATATGATTCAGGTTGCCTTGAAAATCCAGGTACCCATTTCTGTAACTGAAAAAATAAAATGAAGCTTGTAAATAGTGCAAAAATTTTATGTATTAACAAAAAATTAAAAATGAAAATGAAAAATGAGGAGATCTTAACTTATATCAAATTGTGAATTTATTGGATAAGATCTTTATTACAAGGCAGATTTCAAATTAGAAATACCTTGGCCTAGAAGACGTTTAGTTGTTAATAGCTATAGCACTTGCACGAGCTAAATATAATTACCAAAATATTCTAATGAAGAGAACAAGCCTGAAATAACGCTAAAAACCTGGGGGAAAAAGTACCAACTTATTGAAGCAAAATTTCAATTACCTTGACATTAGCATTAGCATTACGACCTACAGGCAGCATGCGTAGACAAGGAGACAGTACCATGAAAGACGTGGGACAAAAACAAAGTTCTCCTTTGTTATTGAAACCTACAAAGACAGCAGATAGAATGTTAGCAAAATCAAGTATTTTGCATGTGACATTGCATAGCAGGACCTCTATAAGACCAAAAGAATGAGAAGATTAATCAAATTCAAGCTTTTAAATATTTGAGGGAGAAAATAACACATGACATTTTATGTGATATTCAAACACCCTATCTACCCTCAAAATGCCTCCATCTAAATAAAGATCTAACTATTCTTGTCAACTAAACCTAACAAGTACAAATATATATTTATATATCACATACTACGAGTTACATACCTGGACATCCAATCACCCCCACAATGTCCCCACGTTTCACAGAATCATGAAGGTTGGAGAATTTAGTTTCATCCAACTCAGATTTACTGCCAGAGTTGAAAAAAAATGAGATTAAAAAGATTGGTTGAAATTGCAAATAGGTCAAAAGAGAATGGGAGGAAAGGAAGAAACAGTGCTCAAATAGAATACAATATAATGAACTTGGCAATGTTATATAATTACCTAGCATAGACCTTCAATTGGATTTTGTGACCATCACTGCACAAATCATAGAATATGAGCTTCGAATTAGCTTTTCGCTTGCTCATGATCCTCCCTAATACAACCAAAGGGACGAGGTATCAAAACTGAAACTGTTAATCTTTCGACAAGGAAAAAAAAAAGATAAACTATCTATATTACCAGCTACAGCCTCTCGCACATGATCGAGATTTCCCTTAGCCGACTCATATGTCATTACAAACGTAGCAATATTCATTGTGACAGGGAATTTATTAGGATAAGGATCAATTCCGGAATCCTTTTGCTCAGCAACAAAATTGCACCTATTATCATAGTACTGTTACATCCACAGCAGCAAAGAGTTATCGTCATGTGAAATGACATATAAATTATAAGCAATTTTAACTAGGTCACGATGAACAAACATTTGACAATATCGACTTAGTTTCTTCATCACAGTCAATTCAAATGTAGATGCATTATTCATACTTAGATTATTGTTTTATTTTGATCAGACATAATAATTAGGAATAATTTTGTACAGTATATTCAAACTTCTGTAAATAGAAATTTTCTGACAACTCAAATTATCATAATAATTATGAACAAACAACAATTATACTCCGTAACTTCTCAGATGATTCACAAATATAACTTAATGCGACATTAATTAGTAGCTAAAACGCTTTTCACCGCAATGAAGATAATAAGCCGAAAAAAAACTACTAAAAAACGCATAACGTATTTAATGCATGCGATCACTAGCAGAAACAAAGAATTTCAAGTGGAAATAGCTGAAATCAAGCATTTCATGTCATAGCTAACAATAACAAAGAGTTCAATGCAACAAGTAGCAGTAACAAAGAATTTAATGCCATAATTAGCTACGAGTATAAACATAATTAGTAGACAATTAGTTATAAATAAGCAATGCATAGCAGAATCTAAGACTTTAATGAGTTATATAGAAACAATTAAACAAAGCATCTAATGAGAAAAATTAGCAGAAACAAAAAAAATCATGCCATAATTAGCTAGAATAACATAATTTATGTGATAATTAGTAGAAAAATGTAGTGCTTAAATCATCAGATTTATACCTGAATCGCAGTTTGATCCATTGAATTCAAGTGATTAAAAGAGGGAGAGAAGAAAATCAAACAGGAATTGACGAAGGATTTTTCTGTTTCTTAAGGTTTGAAAAATTTGTGCGTTTATCAAAAGAAAAATTGGAGAGAGAAAATTTGATTTTGTGGCTTTGTGTGTGTATATACAGTGAGAGTGTTCCCATTGAAGCAAAAAATGGGTATAACATAGTTTCCCGCCCAAGAATTTCGACATACCTTCTAGAAACTTCTTTAGAGCGGTGCAGTAGGAAGGAATGTTTTCACAAAATCCGAATGAAATTAGAATTGGGACCTGTAACTTGGGATTCGATTTCGCATCCTCTAAGTTCAATCCGCTCCTCTGCTTCAACTTCCGCGAATAATCCCATTCATAATTGAAAAGCTGGGTATAGCACGAGGATTTTCTTTTGTAACAAAATTTCTTTGCAAGGCTTTTAGCATAAACCATAGTTGCAAGATGGAGTGAGAAAGATGGAGTGAGGAGTGAGGAGGTAAGAGTAAGATGTAAGAATATACGCTATAAATTCAGATTTAGGAAGCGAAATTTGGAATAGAAGGAATAGCTATGCCGTGGTATGGTGGCGACTGTTTTCGAAGAAAATTTCACCCCGACTAAGTGCAATCGGGTACGCAATGTTTGCTCCCAAAATTAACACAATCCTCTTCAATTTGTGCACTCGAGAAGGAGAGGTGGAACTCAAATATATGCTCAGATCAGAGGAAAGAAAGGTGTTTTCGGTATTTTCTGTATCCTTACAATATATAAATTTGTAAGGAAATTACTATTCATCAATGAATAGTAGCCAATTCCCACTCATCAATGCCAACTCATCCCTCCACCTACACCAAATTACCATTCTCAGCCCACCTCACCATTCCACGTTGCTCAAATTTCCATCTCAGCATCCCATCACATTTGCCCACTCTCATCAGTGCCCACTCTCACGGCTTCCACCGCTTCTTTCTTCTCCCTCCCCTGCTCTACCTTCCTTCATGGCGTTTCCATTTTTCACGTTTCCTTCTCATCAATCCCCCTCCTTGCTTTAGCCGTTTTTCATTCGCCCCCCGAGCGTTTGCCTTGCTCAGCCGTTTCTTTCTTTCGCCTCCCTCGAGCGTTTGCCGCTTCAGCTGGTTCTTTCTTTCGCCTCCTCGAGCGTTTCCGCCCTTTCTCAATTAATTCCCCAGTTTCTGCGCGGATTCATGGCAACAACCTACAATATATAAATTGTGAAGGAATTACTATTCATCATATGAATAGTAGCCAATTCCCACTCATCAATGCACTCAATCCCTCCACTACACAATTACCAATCTCTCAGCCACTCACCATTCCACGTTGCTCAAATTCCATCTCAGCATCCCATCACATTTGCCCACTCTCATCAGTGCCACCTCACAGGCTTCCACCGGTCTTTCTTCTCCCCCTGGCTGCTACCTTACCCTTTCAATGGTTCTCCTTCCTTTCACGTTCCTTTCTCATCAAATCCCTCCTGCTCAGCGTTCTTTCATTCGCCCCTCCGACCGTTGCTGCTTCAGCCGTTTCTTTTCTTCGCTCCCGAGTCGTTTGCCGCTTCAGCTGGTTCTTTCTTTCGCCTCCTCGAGCGTTTCCGCCTTCTTCAATTAATTCACCAGTTTCTGCGCGGATTCATGGAAACAGCAAGTTTGGACCAAGTGGTGTGCGCGAATTCATGGCAACAATTTCGACTGCATACAGGCGAGCAAGCTCAGAAAAATAGATCTCGAAGGATTGATGCTCCTTACGTATAGTTTGATTGAATTTCTAGGGTTTCATGAGAAAGCGTGTTTTTGGATATTATGTCGATTTTTTAATTCCATCTTCATTTTCCTCTTAGTGGGTGTCGTTTTGTTGATTGAAGGTGAAAATTAGGGAGGTTTGGTCGAATTCAGAGTGGAAAATTAGGAGGAATTTGGGTCATTGAAGTTGAAAAATCTACAAACGATATTGTGTTGTCGATTTGGTCAGAATATATTGTTAGGATTTTTCGATCTTTTGCGTTTTCGCACAGATGATTTTTCATCTTGCAATTTCCACAATGTCACTCAATTTTTTCGTGCATTTTAAAAAGGGTGATTGTTTGAAGATTGCATTTTTTTCTGTTACTCTCCGTTTTATGGTTCTTGGTTTTTGATGTTGCATTAGACTTCTTCTCCTATTAGTCTTTGTCTTCATGTGTGTGTGTTTTTTAAAAGCAATACCACTGATCATTATTTCCTGATAACTGTGTGAGGACCTTTTGTTTAGTTCTGTACTTTGATTAGTTTTGTGTTTCTGTTCTTATTAAGATTATGTTTAGTTTAATGTTAGTGTGTGTATCGGTGTTGTGATGTGTTTATTATTATTATTGTTATCGTATTATATTGTTATTATTGTTGTTGATTGTTGTTGATATATTATTAATAAAAACAAGCTCAGAAATTGTACCCACTTTTTCCTTTTTGCTTAAAATCAGAAAATAGTACAGCCAAAGCTTCATCACGCAGCGGGTCGTGCATTGTTGATGGTGCGTTACGTATGAGCTGTTTCGGGATGAATGGTGAACCATGGAGCTGTGCCGAGGAGGGCCATGGTATGGCCCGAGACATTGTCACGGTGGTTCTGGCCTGAATGGCAACGGTGAGTGCGGAGTCGAACCGGCACCCTCAAAATTGGCTCGTCAGCAACTGGATCGAAGTTCGGACCTCTTAAGTGAAGGTAGGCACGTGTGTATTTAATTTTGTTAAAAATTATTTAAGAGGCGATTGGTGTATTGTAGTGGATTTTGCGTTTGTTGTCTTCGATAAGTGTTGTCTGAGTGATGGTGTTTGAGTGATTGTAGAGTAGCTTGTTTGCTTAATTGTAGTTTGCATTAGTGATTAAATGCATTCGATAAAGTGTGTGGTCTGAGTGATGTGTTTGAATGATTTTAGAGTTAGGTGGTTGCTAATTGAGTTTAGTTCATAAAAGAAATCATGCATTGGTGATTATCATAGTTGTACATATTTAATTGTCTTCTCATTGGTTTTATGCATTGGTGTTTAGGTAAACTGATTTTGGACAACAACATCTTTTTAATCTTCTCTTCATTAAAAACATAGAAAACTGGTACAGTTTTGACTGAGTACATGTTGTCTCTTTAGATTTGTTTAAAATGTTGTTACTGTTTATGTGTGCTAACAGTTGCAGCAAGCATTGCTTCCTATGTTACATAGCAGATTTGTTTTTATTTTGCCCATTCTTTCCTTCTCACTTAAATCATGGAATTACAAAGTTCCTTGTACTTTTTGTCCCTTGCTTTGACTTGAGAAACTAAGCTAGCCATTTAATTGTAGAAGTTTTTTTAATATCTTACTCAATTACAACTGACAAGTACAAGCAATGTTGAGTCTTTATAAAACCAGCCTTGTTCTTCATTTAATGCACTGCAATTGTTGATCACTAGAGACTCTCACTAATATCAGCTTTATTTCTCTCTTGACAAGATAACACAGGCAAAAGTATGTCTTCTTGCAACTTAGCTTGAATACTAATTTATTAAATTGCTGCATTTAATTTAATATCTATGTTCTAGCATCTGTTTTGTGCACTTCCTGTTTGCCTATAGTGTTGATCTTATTGTTTTGCAGCTTTAGAGTTCTTGCTGCATTAAATTTGCCCACTCACAATTGCCTATCAGCATAGATATGCTATGCATTAGTTTACTTGCACTACCTTAAATGCTTCTTTGCTTGACATTACGCATCTTTAAAAGATACCAAGAGCTATTAGGATATATTTGTTGCTTGTATCTTTGGCTAGGTATAGTTACACAGTGCAAGTGTATATCTATTGTTTGTTATCTTTGTTTTGAGAAATCATTGA
Organism: Bassia scoparia; assembly: GCA_008642245.1. Classification (NCBI taxonomy): domain Eukaryota; kingdom Viridiplantae; phylum Streptophyta; class Magnoliopsida; order Caryophyllales; family Amaranthaceae; genus Bassia; species Bassia scoparia. Next base: position 76,857 of record SNQN01001130.1, on the reverse strand, counting down.
TATGAGATTTCATATTCAAATCATAAAATTATGTAGAGTTCTATAGCATTGTGCATCGTTCAGAAATATTAAGAGATATTGAAGATGTGTGTGCTTTAACTTGCTGATTAAAAAAAAAAAGATGTTAGAAGATACTTCGTATTAAGATATATTGAGAAAATTTTCTAGCTTTACTTACTAATTCAAACCATTTGATGTTAGGTTTCGTATCATTACAGGTTTAGGTTTCAGATTCATTTCATGTTAACTGAATTATGTGACTAAGCATGTTAGGTTCTGCACATGTTAGTAGTACTTGATTTGTACTAATTAGCATACAATTGAAAATGGAATTACAATTCATTACCAAGGCAGGTGAGAGTAGTCAAAGTGCAGTTGAAAGTCACTTTTGTTAGATCATATGCTCCTATTTTCACTGGCTTATAGTGAAGAATGAGAGATGCAGGAGGATAAGTGAGGGTAGAAGTGTAGCTCTGTAAGTGATATGTAGTGGCCAAAGTTGACTAAGGCTTTGCTATTCCAAGGGGCTATATCTACTAGAATGCTCTTATTTTCACTTATAGGTCTTATAGCACCTCTGGTCATTATGTTATCAATCTATCTATAAAATAATAATAATTGTTAGAATGTTATTATTTGTTTAGTTTCAATCCATGTAACAAACTAATCTCTCACTAATATGACTTATAGGAAACATAACATGACGAAGAAATACAAGTATTTGAATGAGCTCAATGACAAAACCGGAGACTACAAGGTGAAGGTCAGGGTTATTGAGAAATCTCGAGTGAAGYAGTCTCCTGGAAAGACAGCAAGACAACCTTTGGTTCTCCGCGATGAAAAGGTAAAGAGCTGGACATTTTTTGTTGAAAACAACCTTTGATTAATATGCTTCTATGTAGTATTTGTTTACGAGCTTACTCTAATCGGTCTCCTTGATAGGGAACAACAATACGTGCAATAATCTTCAGGGATGACATCAGGACCTTTGACAAGGCATCAGGATAGGTGATGAATATGAAATTGGCAATGCTGCCATTAATCAAGTTGCTGAGCAGTATCAGCAGAGGCCGAATGAGTTCCAGATGACATTCGGCAAAAATATGCAGCTCTTTCCCTGGGTCAGGCTAGCAGCCAAGGGCCTCGCTATATACATATTTAGTCGATTCCACGCACCGGAGAAGAGAGCAAGAACTCATTGGTTAGTTCTCTACATGCCCGGTTTCCTACGTAGTAAGACTAGAGATTTCCCTATTCATAGAATAACTATTATACTGTTGATTAAGCAGAATATCGTCTTATTTTAGCATAAATAGAATTCGGAATATCTGAGAGACCTTAGTGTATATTGAGAGAAACAAGGGGAAACTTGAGATTATATTATTCATGATTAAATGAAGAGAGGAGCATGAGTATTTTTTCTTCCTTTTTTTTAAGCTCACGTGTAAGGTTTCTGCACGTCCGATTTATATAATTCTTACATAATGCAAATTCATACAGATATCATGTATTGTCCTCTATGTTGATCTGCGCCACGTTGACCTTTCTGTAAGGACGTTTGCCGCGACATCATGGTTGTTGATGACAGGTGCATCATATTCTTATCTCATCACTCTTATTTATGAAACATATAGGTGATCAAGTTCTAACCTATGTTCAATTCTTGTCATGCATTGCAATTAGCCATCAATACCCATGTGTCTATCTGCATGGGAGACTTAGCCGAGGAAAAATTGACATTTACACCAGCTGGAACACAGGTTTTAAAGTTGTTGCTTTCCGGCCATGCGCATCAAGACATTCAACGTCCTCACACAACTCATATCTTCTCTTACTTCATGTCTTGCTATTACTAACCCAATCCTTTTATGGCAGGATTTACACTCTCTTCCACGATGTCAACTACAATTGATTCACACCATCCATGAGAGGGCCACTCAATTACAGCGTTGGTGAGTTATACTACCTATCGTGCTTTGCCTTCCTAACCAAAATTTTTTGCTTGTCTTTGTTCACCGAATTGAAACCTTTCTACTTTTTATAGGGCCGAGGAAAACAAAACTCATTGGAAGATCTCCGATCAATGATTCTTGCAGCTAGGGTCCATTGCAGTCTCGTGTAATAACACAAATGCTGAAATCAAAGCAAAAAGGTTACCACTCATCCTTCTTCAATGGAAATCTCACTACTGCTGTAAATACTGAATAGTTAAGCCACTTGGGCAACTTTTATGCAGGCTTCGACTACATGGCTTGAGCAAAAATACTGGCTCGAGGTCAGCTAGTGGACCCTAAGCTAGAAAATCTGCATTTCTACATGGATGCAGCAAATGTGGTCGCAAAGGACGCTGAGAAAGGACATCATTCTACTGCCTGCATTGCAAGGACAACACCGAATCAGTGCCAAGGTAATAAAATCTAATGTAACCTAACTATATTTTCTATCCACAGTATTGATGATGTCAACTAGATAAATGAGCAAACAGAAGATACAGAACATAAGAAAAATTTCATAAGAGGTTTAATACCTCAAATTGAAGCCAACCATAGTCAGATTTCATATGAAGTTGGAAAGTTGGCAAGTTAACAAGTATAACATTTTAAGTTTCAATTTTATTGCAATTAGATTTCTAAGTATTACAAAAAGTTTATTGTAGGTAATAAAACAACCAATGCACTGCCAATCACATAGCAATAGTCTTTGTTGTTTCTGTTGATCTTTATACAATCGTTCATAATCAATCATTGCCTCTCATTATTAGCTTCTTAATTCATTGCATTGCTTCTTCATCAAACTTTCAGTTTTTAGAACCTCTGTTATGAACTTTGTTTCATTTTAAATACATATGGCATCACTGCTCTCACCAGGGTTAGCTTCAAGATTAAGGTCACTGATGGCAGCGATACACATGAGTTCACGGTCTTCACTCGTGAGGCTCAGATCTTGATTGGGCTTACTTGCGAACAGATGCATGAACTATCTGATACCGAGCTTGCTTAGCACATTGAGGAGCTCCCCACACAAAGTTTACCTGCAGATTGGACCTACATCCGCACTTGCTCGAACCGGATGCTCTCATGGGTCATACGAAGCATATCATTCAGTAGAAATGTCTACTCAAGTGACATTACAAGCATGTTTTGCTATTCCTAGATGGCTTGTTTGAGTATTTATGATATGAGACACATAGTATGTCATCAAACTTATGCCTAGATAACTATTATGGTTTTAATAGCCTAATGCCTAGACTCTTGGTATTTTGTATAAGAATCTTTAAGAYGCTCTTCTAAAACCATGGCATGTACTAYAACACTTCTGTTATTATTATGTAATGTAAAATTATGCATTAGTGATCTACATCAAATGCAAACTAGCGTTTAGCACACCGTCCGGGGCACCGCGCGCATCGCGCGCGGTGCAACGGCTAGTATCTCTATAAACAAGAAGAGGGAGGCAATATACACTGAGTGGGAAGGAAGCCAACCAGCAAGAGTAAAACCGAAGAGAAGTAATGGTCAACGCATTAATCCGAGCGATAATTAAGGGACAATTAAAGAACAACGCTTACGAGTAATTAAGAAAAGCATCATAGGAGAGTTTTGTAACCCCCCAATTGAACTCTACCTTTGCATTCACATAAATTTCCAACAATCCCCCACAAATGCGAAGGTAGGAGAAAAGAATCTGATCTGAGCATTCAAATAAGATTGACACTTAAGTGCTGGTGTCTTGCGATTGAACCAACACATAATGAAGTTGAGCAATTTCTCTATCAAAAGGGTGAACGAATCTTGGACGCTTTCGACCAAGAAATAAATCTCAACAACACGCATCTCACCTAATCAAATATTACGAGTTTCGCAAACTACAATGTAAATATGGCCCACACATCTTGGGACACTCATGAGTGCTGTAGAAAGACCGCCCATGTCTTCCATATAAGGCAGCCAAACCTTTACACTCACGTAGGTGAATCTATCAAAACATCATTGGGTTAAGAAAGTTTCACATAACTTATCAAGTGCTTCACATTAGCACCCCCACAGTGATAATAGATTCATTAAGAGCAATATAGTTCAACCTCACAAAACAAGCATTGAATCCATCCCTTCTCATAGGACCACCCATATCCTGGGCTATGGAATCATTAAGAGCAAGAGCTCTCAACCTCAAAATTGTACAAGTCATAGGAATGGGAAGATGTACAAYGATGAGTCTATTCACAGCTTCGTTAGTCCACGAACCTCGCGTAACAAGATTGGGTATCAACTATGAATTCCTCATCCAATGGGCTTAATAAGCCCCATTCCCTTCAGCGTATCAATGACTATTCTCCTGTTTAGTCCTTTAGTCAGTGGATCTGTAAGATTCCTCTTTGACCTCACATACTTCATAGTTAGAATCCCACTCACAATTAGGGATATCACTAATGCATGCCTGATTTGTATGTGCCTTTTCTTACCATTGTAMACACTGTTCTTTGCAACACTGATTGCTGCCTGTGAGTCACAATGCAGAGAAACAGGTGGGGTAGGTGGCCCCCTCAAAGGAATATCCACCAAGATATTCCTCAACCACTCGGCCTCTTTCCCTGCCAAGTCAAGAGCTGTAAACTCTGACTCCATCATGGAGCGGGCTATACAAGTCTGCTTTGCTGACTTCCATGATATTACTACAACACACAGAGTAAATATGAAACGACCCGTCTTATTACAAGTGCATTGACGGAAACAATACACTAAGTTGGGTCTCAAAGATGCAGAAAAATTTAAAACTTCAAAACAAACTTAAATAAAAGTTATTACAATTCAATCCAAGGAGCAACATCTCCTAACAACTTAAACAATTCAAAACAGCTAAGTCCAAATTACGAATTTTAAAAAGGGGTAATCCTTAGTTCTCTCAATAGCCTCTTTCCTCAACAACTCCATAACAGATCATTCCTCACCTGCATCATCTAAAAACCAAAAAAATTTGCCACTTAGTGGCCAGTAACTAGACCATCCTTAACACACATGTTCAAACTTAAACAAAGAATTACGATAGGCTTAAATAAAAGGAATTCAATTCATAGACCACAAAGCTCCCAAAATATCAGAGTAAAATCGAAATTAAACCAAATCAATTAAAACCAAATAAATCCGTAATAAGTTAAACTAGTAAAAAGAATTAACAAGTTACATAGTTTTTCAAGTTGTAATTGGAACAGACGCAGTGAACAAATTCGCGGCTCACTAAGCCTGGATATAGTCAGGGCAAACCTCGGGTCAATCACAATGATAACCTTGTCTAAGAATGGCGAATCTCTCTCATTTTCCGAAGATCCAGCATAATGAGAATGACAACTAAATCCAAAACCAATCTACTATAGATGTGTTGTCCAATCGAAGGAACCACTATGAAATTACCCAACGATTTCCAATTATCAACAAAACAAAACTATTAAGAATCAATTCCAAAAACCAAATCCAAATCAAATTCAATGCTCTTAAGGTACCACTCTAAAATAATTTATTAAACCTAGATGAATGATATAAGTTAGTTTTTAACCCTAATTAACCAATTTCGTGGCTGCTTAAAACAGAACCCAAATCAATAGATTAAAAACTGTCCAACCGATTAAATGCATAAGTAATTCGGAATTCCAAAAGACTTATTTAATTAACCAAATTAATTTAGACCATTAGAAAAAGGATTAAAACACAATTTAGTACAGAAAATAATAGGGAATATTTATTTTGGAACAATAAAAATTATTTCAGAATTATAAGTTGTTAAAACCGAATAAATGAATAAATTGTTAGAAATTCCTTTTTTAATTAATTAAATCAACCAAAAATTACCCAAATTATTTTGGACTAATCCCTACTGTTTTTAACCCATTTTGGAGCCAGAAAAACATGTCAAATAATTTTCATTAATTAATTCCAGAATTAATAAAACTGCAGAAAAATAGTTTAAGAACAATTGAGAAACAATTTATTTGAGGCATTAAACTAATTACCCAGAAAAATACAATTATACCATCAATTTAAGGGATTAATTAAGGACTAAGTAAAATTATTTTGACAATTAAATAGCACGAAAATCATGCAGAATAGAATTTACAAAGTAGCACCCAAAAATCAGATTAATCTAGAATTTCAGAAAATTGCAAAAGAATTCATGCAAGTCACGAAAATTATAAATAAATATTTCTAAATTAATCCTAAATCATAAMAAGTCATGGAAAATTATTACAACCATAATTTTGCACAAAAACAAATTAAAACATAATTTATCAACATAAAACCGATTAAAACCAATTCCAATTTTATTAATCCTAACATGAATTCTATGTTTAAATAAGAACAAAGTGAAGGAAAAATCCAGTTACCTTGAATTAGGAGAAAAAATAATCACTTCAAAAGAATTAAGAAAACTCCAACAAAAATTGCCCAAAAGAATTTACGAAATCGTTCCTTGCTCCAAGCTTGAATGCACCGTACCCAAGTAAAATCTTCAAAAACCACCCAACAAGAAGAATTTATTTTCTTTCTTAGAAATACTCGGCTGGTAGGAGAATGAGAGGATTTTGTGTTTTGCTATTTTGTTTTGATAGAATAAAATGATGGTTTTAGTGCTAATTGATAAATGGATTTAAAATGTAGTTGTTACTACAAATAATGGCAAACAAAATCATCCCAAAAGGCACTAATATGGCCGGCCAAAGGGAGGAAATGATGGGAGGGGGTTTTGCACAAGTTTAATGAGGTAGAATGAATGGTTAAGGAGTAATCATGGTCATTAGTGGTAATAAACAAGGTAATTAAAAAAATAAAGAATCAAGAATTAGCAAAATAACTCATTCACTTTACTACCAATCTACACCGCCTATTATGGTTTTTATTAGTAGTAGTAGTAGTAGTAATAAAAGCTGGACTTAGAGAAAAATTATTAGAAAAGGGTATGCAAAAATAAAATTATGCTATGGAGAAAATTCGGGGTATTACAAAATACTTAACCATTAGTAGAATTTACTTCATTATTATCAGAAACCTAGTTTGCATTACAATATCCTCCTAAAATAGTAGGATAACCAACAAATGCAAACCCCAAACAATGGTTCCCTTTAGGTATTTTAGAACACGCCTAAGCGCATCTCTACGTTTCCTACTAGGGTTATGAGTATACCGACTAAGTCTACTAACAGCATATGCAATATCAGGTCGTGTATAATTCATCGAAATAAAACATCAAACTCCCAATTATCAGGTTGAGTATATTCAAGTGAAAACTAGCATCACAAGGAGTTTTAATAAGCACAACACATCAAAAGAGTTGAACCCTTTTTAACAACTTTTCCACATAATGAGGGTAAGACATAGTGAAGCCATTACCTGTTTTGGTGACTTGAACACCCAAAATCACATCAGCTTCACCTAAGTCTTTCACTTCAAATTTAGAGGAAAGAAACGCTTTAGTCTCATCAATGACTCTCATGTGTGTATCAAAAATTAGCATGTCATCAACATATAAACATATATCATTGCCAAACATTTTATAGTACACACAAGCATCAGCACGATTCACAACAAAACCAAAACTCAGAATAGTTTTATGAAACTTTTCACACCATTGTTTTGGAGCTAGTTGCAAGCCATAGAGAGATTTTTTTTAACTTACACACCTTGTGTTCCTGTCCTGGAACCACAAAACCGGGAGGTTGAACCATGTAAATCTCCTGCTCTAAGTCCCCATTCAAGAAAGCTGTATTTAACATCCATCTGCTGAATAATCAACTTAAAACTAGATGTTAAAGCAAGCGAAATACGAATAGTGGCAATCTTAGTTACAAGTGAATAAGTATATATAAAAGAAATCTACACCAAATTTTTGTGCGAATCCTCTAACAAAAAGTCTAGCTTTATACCTTTAAACTGAGCCATCAGTTTGCGTTTCTTTTTAAAGATCCACTTACATTTAATATCTTTACTACCTTTTGGTAGATCAACAAGTTCCCATGTGTGACTAGACATTATAAATTCAATTTCACTATTAACTGCTTCCTTCCAGAAACTAGCATCAATAGAGCTCATTGCCTGTTCATAAGTCTTAATTTCATCATCAATCATAGGAAAAAAAAGCAAATAACTCATCAAGTTCATCTACATTCTCAACTTCAGTTAAGAAAGTGGTAATAAGATCAGAGCAATCGCTAGTTTCAGTTCTGCGTCATTTACTCCTTCTAGATCGAACAATCTCATCTTGTCCACTAGAAGTAGTATGTACCTGCAAAGAAGTAGAAGTAGGAGTAGAACTAATCACAATATGAGAAACAACATCCTTCTTAAGAGGAAAACGTTCTCAAAGAACTCAGCATCTCTTGATTCGCTGAGAGACCTGTCACTCAAAGACATAATTCTGTAAGCAGTATTATTAATTGCATAACCAACTCATAACAACATCATATGTCTTGAGTCCAAAGTTTTCCTTCTTAAAAGAAGGTAATGGCATGTTAAACACCCCCACATTCTAAGGTATTCCAAGTTACTCCATAGGTGTGAAACCCTTCCACAACTCATAACTCATTCAAAGTCATTTTAGCATATCTAAATATTCACATTCATGCTAAAAACTATTTCACAAAAATAAATTGACTTTGAATTCTCAACTAAAACTTCTCAAAAATGACATTGCTTATGAAAAAACCAACACTGTTTTTTTCGAAAACATGTCAAACACACATTATATATTTTGAGAAGAACATTTGGTCTATAAGAATTTTTCATCAATTATTTGATCTTTTAATCAAACCAAACTTTTACGTCCAATAATTATAAAAACAACATTATTTTCCCCACATTGGACAAAAAAGTTAAATTAAAAACCTCTGATGAAAAGGTTTTTGAATATCACACTCTTCCATAGACCAAAAAAAAAACATTTATCGATCCTTTAAGGAAAAAAACAAGGAGTCATATTCCTTTAAACCTCCAAATATCACACATATACACGTATAAAAAATAATTAGTGTGAACAAATCAACTAATAAGAGATAAAGGGTGTCACAAACACTTCTTATATTTGACAACCAATGCTTTTAAAGGTGGAGGTTACAAGAAACTGTGCCACAATAACTAACTCATCACAATTGAAATTGTAACGTTCAATAAATTTAAGTGGAATATGCACTACGTATTAATCACTACAATATATTGTTTAATACTCAACCAAGGGCATTAAGAGAGAATATACAACATATTCCAAGAGACTCAAAAATAGCTCAAAGCTAGCCTTTAACACTAAATCACCCCCATATTGCACATAGACTTACTATTATATTAACAGCAAGAATTATAAACATAAACAAGCAAACAAAAATAGCACACGACCATTGTCTCACAGCCACCGGGGAAGCATACAAGGCAATATCTTATCCCCTGTACATGTCTTGTTTAGAGACAAATGGTGCTTAATGGTGATGTAAAGGTACACTTAAAGGCCATAACATAGTGCTAATCCATTTTATGGTACAATCAGTGAAATATATTGTCAATTAATGGCCTATTAGTGTAACAAAAGATCTGATCACTGTCTAAAGTTATGGGAAAGCAATATAACATTCACGATTGAAATTCAGAATTCAATGGCTTGTTTGACCATAAATTCATAACATTCATGATCATAAACAAATTAATATTATACACTATTAGGCAAAAAACATGTCCTCTGCAAACTCATTGTTAAAAAAGTAAGTTTGATCACACAAACACAAAGAACATGATGCACTAAGGTATACTTAGTGATGGCAACGGGCCGGATCCGGGCAAGGTCCTCTAGGATCCAAACTCGGATCCGTTTTTTAGGGTAGGATCCAGATCCTACCCGGATCCAATAGGGTCCTATTTTTAGGACCCGGATCCAGATCCATAAGGATCCTATGGATCTAGGTCCTAAATGGATCATTTCTTAATTTTTTTACTTCAAATGAAAAACAACAAATATTGAACCAAATTTTGATTAAAAAAGCCTAAAACAACATATATCTTCCTTACGTCTCCCATTATTCGTGAGTTTACAAGCAATCATACATTATTAAAGTAAGATTTAAGTTATTTAACGTACGAGAAAAATATAGTTTTAAAGACAAATATACTTTGATTTAGAGTATAATTAGTTTGGGTCAAACTATCAAAATAGTGGATAAATACATTCTTCAGTAGTATTACTAATATCAAATATATTTTATATTTTTTTTAGAAAATGGGTAAACGGATCCTGGACAGGGTCCTAAAGGAGGACCTGGTCCATATCCGTTTTTTTAAAAGTAGGAGCCAGATCCTATCCGGATCCATCAGGGTCCTAAATTTTAGGATCCATATCTGTCTAAAATGGATCCAAATCCGGGCAGGGTCCTTAACCTACTGCCATCTCTAGGTATACTACTACACACAAACAAACGCATAAACTCGAAACAGTGATATGGGCCTCAGATACCATTACATTTGCGTATGTATACCTTTTATCAATAAGAGAAACAACATAATAAGGTCATAGATAAATAGTGGTCAAAGGTAAAAGGGGCTTACAAAAACCACCAACTAAGACCACACAAACTATAAAGCATCAATTGACCAAACGATAGTTTGAACCWAAAATAAATCAGAGGAGAAATGAAGGAATGATTTAAGAATTCTTAGCTTTGAATTCTATCCAGGTACCTTGTGTCATGGTACAATCACCATAAACAACTTGGCATTGCTGCAATCACCATTAAGTAATCCTCTTCGGCCTATCAACTCAATAACCAGTTGGCTAAAAGTAAAAACAAAATTTTTTTTAATAAACAATCTAGAAAAAAATCCTGAAAATACAGCAAGATTTGCTTCGAAATTGTAAGAATATAGGTTGTATATTCAGATTTAGGAAGCAAAATTTGGAATAGAAGGAATCGCTGCGCCGTGGTATGGTGGCCATTGTCTTTGAAGCAAATTTCACCCCAACTAGGTGTAACCAGCTACGCGGCGTTAATCCCCAAGATTAACACAACCCTCTCCAATTCGTGCACTCGAGAAGGAGAGGTGGAACTCAAATATATGCTCAAATCATAGGAACGAGAGGTGTTTCCGGTATTTTCTGTATATCTCCATAACCGAGAAGAGTGAGGCAATATATAGTGAGGGGGGAGAAAGCCAACCAGCAAGAGTAAAACCGAAGAGAAATAACGGTCAAGGCATTAATCCGAGCAATAATTAAGGGACAATTAAAGAACAACAGTTACAAGTAATTAAGAAAAGCATCCGAGGAAAGTTTTGTAATCGTCCCAAAAATAATGCCCCCCAATTGAACTCTACCTTTGCATTCACATAAATTTCCAACATAAGACACTATACTTATTTACTCTTTTTTCGTTTTTTTTCCTTTTTTTTGATAGAAAGTAAAAGGGAAGGTTATCCCCTCGGATGAGTACAATTAGACTTAGCAGAGTGACTATTTGAAATAGTAAAGTAATGGAAGAAACTTAGTATCTCGCAAACAACGCTCCTAGTCAAGTCATTGCGGTTAGAGGACGGGTTCGAAGTGAGATGTGAGATGTAGTCCAAATCGCTAAGCTTGAAGTTGATGTGAAATAGATAGTTGTTGGTTGAGGAGGGCGTTGAGGATTCTGTGGAGACCTTTAGTGATTGCGTGGTGTTTGTGTATTCCTCTGATTTTGAGACTTGATTGTTGGATACGTCCTTCTATGTGCCAGTGGATCCGGTATTGCTTAGGAATCATCTGTTTGATTTGCATTGAAACAGTGGTTAGAGAATCTTCACATTGTTTACCAATTAGATCAATGCTTCTTTCGCTTGTTTGGCTCTTCTTCCCCCGAGAAAGAGTGATCTTGTCATCAGTGCAACCAACGTCTCTCCCTTTAGAAGCAATTCTGGCCATTAGTTGCGTAGGGTTATGAGATGCAGATTGGTACATAACGTTGTTGCGTTCATACCATATTTCCTGGAGAGTGGTAAGGAACTTATGAATACGCAGATCCTTAGTTGTCTTTTCAAAGCTCAGATACCTAAGCCAACTTGAAACCCAATTGAATAAAGGGATAGCTTTATTGCTATTCAAATTGATGCCTAGATCCCCAATTTTCCAAATCATTCTTGTGATTTGACAATCACGGAAAAGATGTTCTGGGGTTTCCAAAACGCCACCTTCTTCAACATTTACACAAAGGGGGCAGTAGAAGCTTAAGGTATCTCCTATCCTTCTTTTCTACAACTCGACCCCCTAGGGGGAGAGAATTATTAAAGAGTATCCATAGAAAAACCATCATATCCGCCTTAGTGTTTAGTTTCAAAGGTAATTTATCTGAGCCGTGCATTCTTCTCTTCCTAGATAGTAGGTTACAGTTACCATCCATGCGGGAAATGAACTCGTAGCCTAGCTTGACCGTGTAGTTTCCATCTTTACTGTGTGTCCATACCAATTGGTTGTCCATCTCCATGTTCAGAGGTTCCATGGTCATGATAGAATTGTAACATTCTTCTTGGAAAAGGTCCTTTATTTGTTCTGAATCCCAACCTTCTTCTGTCTGCAGGAGTTTGACTTTACTAGTCTTAAGATTCTGAATAATATCCTCATTCTATAAGCTAGGATGAAAGATTGGTGGTTGCCCCCAGACCCAAGCATCTCCTATATAGGCCTTGTTCCCTTTTTCCTATGGACCATGAGCAACCTTTCCTAAGTTGTAGGAGACTTTACTTAATGTCATTCCAACCCCAAGACCCAACCTTCGACACCCACGGCTCTGTGAATAAGTTGTCGTCACTAATCTTGTATTTTCCTTGATATAATTTGCTGATGATGGAGTCTATGTTAATGAGAATCTTCCAGGCTTGCTTCATTAGGAGAACTTGGTTGAGTTTGAGGATGTATTGAATGCCAAGACCGTCTTTGCTCCTTGGTAAGGTTATTTGCTTCCAACTTCTCCAGTGGGTACCGTTGCTCCTTTTGGTTCCAGCCCACCAAAACTTGGCAATAATTTTATTCAATTGTTTTCCTATGTCCTTCGGAATTTTGAAATCCGATAAGACATGGTTACTCATGGAGCAGAGTACAGACTTAATAAGGTTAATCTGCCAACTGGGGAGAGAAAGATAGAATTTCAATTGTCCAATCGATCTTGAAACTTCTTAATTAAACTCCTGAAAATATCCTTTTTCGGCGACCCGAAATCTGTTGGGATTCCCAGGTAAGTATTAAACGACGAATCAATGGGCATGTCCAGTTCGTTTATTAGACTCTCCTTAATGTCTTTGTGGCATAGGGGATTGATTATTATAATGCACTTGTCTTTGTTTACTGCCTCTCCAGAGGCCGAACAGAATGTCTCCAAAGCACTCTTGAAGAAAGTCACTGCTTTGGCTGAGTAATTAAAGAAAAAAGCTGCATCATCAGCGAAGAAAAGGTGGGAGATTAGAGGAGAATTCCTTGCCACTTGTAGCCCCCTAAACCCCTGGTGGAAACCTTGATGTAGTAGGCCATCTAGTGCTTCCATGCATAGAATGAAGAGGTAGGGTGACAGGGGGTCTCCTTACTTGAGGCCACATTGTGGTTTAAAAGAAGGTAGTGGTTTACCATTGAAGAGCACACAATAAGAAACTATTTGGATGCAACTCATAAGAAGAGTTTTGAAATTCAAGGGGAATCCTAGATTGGTAAGGCAGGCTTCTAGGAAATCCCAACGAATTCTGTCATAAGCTTTGCTCATATCTGTCTTTATTGCAACCTTTGCCCTTTTTTTGTTCTTCGAAGTATGGATATTTTCTAACAACTCATGGGCAATTAGAATGTTGTCAGAGATTTGTCTTCCTGGAACAAAGGCATTCTAATTAGGACTGACAATAGATTTGATGACTTTTCTTAGTCTGTTGGTAATACACTTTGAAATGATTTTGTAGGAAACATTGCAGAGGCTGATTGGGCGGAAATGATTCATGTTTTTAGGGCTATCTTTTTTAGGAATGAGGGCTATATTTGTCCTGTTGCACTCCTTTAGGATGTGCCTGAAATTTAGACTTGACAAGACACCTTCCACAATGTTGGTCTTTACTTTTTTTCCGGTTTTTTTTATAAAACCCCGTTGGGACTCCGTTTGGACGCGAGGCATTTCATGGGCCCATTGAGAAAAGTGTCTTTTTAACCTCTTTCTTGGTGTACGACTTATCTAAATCTTGGATCTGCTCTTCCGTGAGTCTTTTACTAAGCCCTGCTAAGCCTTTTCTGATAACATCCTCCCTACTTGTTCCCTAATCACTTGTAACAACATCGTTGAAGAACTTTTGGAAATGGTTGGAGGCTATTGAGGCCATGTCATCGACATTGGTGATCCACTCTTCATTGGTATCTTTTAAAGCAACGATCTTATTTTTATGTACTCTCCCTTTAACCTAGTTAAAGAAGTAACGGGAACACGTATTACCTTCAATGTCCCATCTTAGTTTCTCTTGTTGTTTCCAATAAAGGGCTTTTGCTTTTGGGAAATCTTGTCCTTGTTCCTTTGCTTCTATCCATTTTGAATCATTTCCGGTAGAAATTAGGGATTCTAGAACGTTAGTGAATTTACTTTCTAAATCACTCCACTTGCCTTGCCAAGTGTTTTTCTTTTCACTAGTAGAAAAAAGGTCATTTGCTGCGGTTTTGAACCGCAGCAAATGAGCCTGCAGCAAATGACTATTTGCTGCGGTTATAACCGCAACAAATAATGGGCACTATTTGCTGCGGTTATGGAACAATGTTATAGATCTAAAAACAATCATAATTTAATCAAAAAATGAAAAATTATGATAATCAAACATTCAGAAATAAAAAAACCCCATGACCCAGGAATTAAAAATCAGCAACCAAAATTCAGAAATAAAAAATTTCAACAAAATATGAAATACAAGTATTAAATCAATATATACATAHTAATGTCAACAATTAACAGTGGAAATTCAAGAATTTTATTAATCGAAAATACATCAAAAAAATCATATAATGAAAAATAACGAAATCAAAATACAACAAAAAAAACAGAGAAAACAAAAATCAGATTGCATTCTTTGAACGACAACATTTTACAAAACGAATCACTCAGCAACAAACGAAATCAAAAACCAAACACAATCACGTAATTAAAATGTGAACCCTAAATTTCGAAAACAAACCAAAAATCAAAAGAAAAAATAAAAACAAAACACTAGATCTAGAAGAATTAAAAGAAAAATCTCGAAAAATCAAAATAAACAAACAAAAATCTCAGATTTAAAAAAAAACCGAAAAAAATACAACTCTTTTTACAACAAACCCGGAAAACCCAAAAAAATATAAAAAATACAAACCCAGAAAACGAAAATTCTAAACCAAAATAACATGAGTTTGCAGAAAAAATCAGATATGAAAAATACAGAAAAATACTCACAAAAACCGAGATATGTACCTCAAAATTACAAAAAAAAACAAAAATAAGAAATCATAACCCAACTTCGAAAGCAATGAACAACTTACCAAAACAAAAATAAAAATAGAAACAATGAATCAAAACCCAACTTGGAAAGAAATAAGATACAACTTAACAAAACCCTAGATCTCACAACAAGATTGGAGATCGAGGGTTTTAATCGCAAATTGGATTGCAGCGGCAACGACGAGATTAATGAGATGCAGCAATGGCGGAGTGGCAACGAGATCGAGGAAAGAGGAGCGACGTTAAGCGTGGTTTCGTGGTTTTGAGAGGTGCTTGGTGAGTGGCGAGTGTTGAGGTGGGTGTTGGCGAGTGGTGCGGAAGGTGGTGGTGGGTTAGATCATAGATGGTGGTCGGTTTGTCGTGGTGGATGAAAGGGTAGAGGCATGAAAGTGAGAAGGAGGAGAGAGAGATAGAGTGTAGGTGTGAAAGAGAGAAGGAGAAGAGAAAGAAAGAAAGAAAGAAAGAAAGAAAGAAAGAAAGAAAGAAAGAAAGAAAGAAAGAAAGAAGAGAGAAGAGAGGCGTGAAATGGAAGAGTAGAGGTTAGGGTTTTGTTTGTAAATGGCCAGGATATTGGGCCAAGATTTTTAATGGGCCATCCAAGAGAGAGCAGATGACACGTGCTTTTATTTTAAGACCTAAATGCTGCGGTTAGGCCAAATAACCGCAGTATATAAGCTATACTCAATTTTTAGCACTTCATTTGTTGCGGTTGTTATAAAAACCGCAGCAAATAACAATTATTTGTTGCGGTTGTTATAATAACTGCAGCAAATAACAGTTATTTGCTGCGGTTTTTATATAACCGCAGCAAATGACCCGCATTATATGATGTTTTTCTACTAGTGTTTTAATAGCCCAACTCTTGCACAAATCCCTAACAAGGCTTGCTTTCTTTTGGAAGCGGAACATAGGAGAACCACGGATGGGTTTATTCCAACATTCAATCATATTTACTTCACAATATGTGAAATCAAGGCACCACATTGGAATTTTGATGAGTCTGCTGAAGTTAATTGTTAGGCTTTGTGAGTGAAAAATTATGGGTGAGTGATCTTAAGTGGTTAATGGTTTGTTTTGGATGAAAGAATTTGGAAATAATTAAGCCAAGAGGCATTCGCATAACCTTTATCAAGGCGTTCAAGGATTCTATCCCGGTCTTTCCGCCCATCATCCCACATGAAATGAGGACTTTCAAAGGGAATGTCAAATAGAGAGTGTGACTCTTTCCATTTCACGAAGGAGGAAAGACACTTTTTTTAAGAGGGTTTGCTTCTAACTTGTCACCTTAGTTGTCAATTTGGTTAAAGTCGCCTATGACGGCGTAAGGGTTTGGGGTTATCGAAATGATAGTTGAAAGTGAGTCCCAAACATCATCGTGAAGATTGATCAGGCTCTTCGTACAACAAAATCAAAGTCCATTGGCCTTGTACGAGCGTGGGGCATCACCGGGTCGGACTGGGTCCATTCCCTCTGCCCCGCGGGGTACAGCCTCGGTTGAGACACCGTATTGAGAAGAATTGAATTCTTGATATTTTGCATAGTGTGAGTATGCTTGGCATTGAGGGTCATAGAAACTCGAAATCGAATAGAGGAAGTCGCCACTGCACTTCTTTCGAGAAGCTACGGAACCCGTTTTAAACCTTGCCTATAATTGCATAAAGCAAGGCGAAGGACTCCATGTTTGGTAGTGCACTAAAGGACTAGATTAGGGGATGGGGGTAACGGCGAAGTAGTGCACAACACCCCCCCGCATCTAGCGGCCTCTACCAGGTCTCATTGCAAATTCACCAATTGTAATATCAAACAACATATATGTCCATATTGATCCTTAGTAGTTACTAGGCGTGTTTGATTAATGCATGTAAGACTATTAATTGTTGTCGCTTTGAATTAGGTCAAGATTTAAGGATCCTAAACCGTTAGTCCATAATTATCTTATTAGGCGTGACAATCAATTAAGAGGTCTTTAATTAGCAAGATTAATGGTGATTAGAGAAAGTATATACAAGACCATGAATAAGAATATACAAGGAGGAAGAAAGAGGAGACTTACCTCGTATCKCTATCCAAGATAAGACAAAAGGCAAAAACAATAGTTAGATTTGAAATTGAAATTGCCTCGCAAATTGCTATTTACATGAGAAAATCAAAGAAAAAGTTAGTATGGACAATAATATTGAAATCGAATTGAGAACAAAGAAAATAAGAGGTTTATTTACATGTTAATTGATGTCTTATAGTTTATTAGTCAATATTACATGGTTCAAAGTGATAAAAACAAGCAAAATCAAAGAATAATTAAAGAGAAGAGAAGAAGGAGAGAGTTTCTATGAGTTTTTGGCCTCATAGGTTATACCAACAATGCGTGGTTGAACAATCCTCGAACGATTGCTTTGAATGTGTATTGAATGTGTTTTTGAGTGTGTATTGAATTTAAAAGAGTTTCTTTGAGAATTTTTGGAAGAGAGGGAGAGAGTATGGACGAGAGAGAGGGAGAATGTGAAGTGTATGGAGTGCGTCTGTGGTGAAGTGAGCCGTGGGTGCTTGTATTTATAGGCAAATCAAGCTTGGAGAGCAAGGTACTACGCTTAATTAAGTTGGGTGCTATTGGGCGTAATTACACGCCCAAGATCTTTTGCCCTCTTTGCTTGATTTTCCTTGCCTTTTTTAGCTTATACGTATAAGAATAAAATCTGAATAAAATATGATTTGATTTTATTTGATTGCGATATTTTAATACAAAATCACTGATTGATTTGGAGAGATATTCGTGTGGGCCCCACACTCGGGTGCGACCCCAAAGCTCCCAAAATGAGCCGTTTCGCTCGGGTGCGTTTTTGCTTCGGAAATTCATAACTAATTTTCACAACTCCAAAAACTAAGGAAAAAATATTCATAAAATTTCGTGTAAGAAATAGTGTGTTGTGTTAAAATTTCATAAATTTTGGAATTGTTTTCTTAATTTAATTAATTATCGCAAAATTAATTAAATTGCCAAAAATTCCGAAAATTGCCAAAAATGCTTAGAAAAATTCAGAAAAAAATCCGAAAAATTCTAGAAAAATGTCTAAAAATAATTTAAAATCATTTTGAAATAAAAAATTATTTTTAAGGGTGCTTTGGGCAAGAAAAGGTGTTTCAGCTTTGCAAATCGAGTTTCAAGAGCATTGTTTAAGGCAGTTATTCTTTAGAATTGGACCAATTGCATTGTGGTATAGTTTGATCATATGCCTTTATGGACGGATAAATGTAGGTATGTACAGAAACCCCTCACTTTGGCTGTGTCTATAGATATGTAAATCTCGTAAGACAATAGTCAAAATGCTCGGTACCTGCAAAACAAAGGTTAGTTTTACCTCCTTATGTGGGTGTAATAGCTTTTGGAAGCCCTCGTTCTTCCAACTTGATCTTGAAATTGAAATGCATCCAAAAGTACATCAGGTTCGACAATTCGACAAGTATGCAAGTATAGTGTGACAATCGAGAGGACACATATTTATGTGCATATGCAATCCCACAAAGGTCAATTTTTGTGAGTTTGAGATTTGAATATGATGAATTGAGATAGAAGTGGAATAAAATCTTGCAAAAATCGCAATCTTACAAGATGGAATGGAGACCTACAACAATCGCAATGTTGTAGGTAGAATGAATCATCCAATGATCGCAACATTGAAAGATGGAACGCAGAAGTAGAGATGAATCGTAGAAGGGGATCTCGCAATGATCACAACATTTCAAGACGAAACTCAGACCAACAACAATCGCAATGTTGTAGATAGAAGTGGAATTTGAAAAGGAAAGTCTTGCAAAATCGCAACTTGCAAGACCGGGCGCAGTCCTACAACAATCGCAATGTTTGTAAGTAGAGTTGAAATTGAAAAGTCTTACAAGGATCGCGACTTGCAAGATAGAGCACAGACCTACAACAAATGAAATGCCATAAGTAGAATTGAATTGGAAATAGAAAGTCTTACAAGAATCGCAACTTGCAAGATAGAACGTAAACCTACAACAATTGCAATGCTGTAAGTAGAATTGAATTGAAAAGTCTTACAAGGATCGCGACTTGCAAGATAGAACACAAACCTACAACAATCGCAATGCTGTAAGTAGAATTGAATTGGAAATAGAAATCTTACAAGAATCGTAACTTGCAAGATGGAAACCAGACCTACAACAATCGTAATGTTGTAGGTAGAGTTGAAGTTGAATTAAAGAGAGATGACTCAATGCTTTTTCATGGAGGTAGCTTGACTTTGAACTTTGAGTTTGACATTGACCTTGAATTTTGACTTTGACTCTGGATTTGATTTTGACTTAGGGTTGACTCGAGGGAGACCAAGACCAAGGCCTGTGAGTAGAGCTTCCTATGCCTAGACAAGAGTATGACCTTGAAATTGATGTTGACGTTGAGGTTGGAATTTGATGAGCTAGCCCCAGAAGAGGCTTAACTGGACTTCGAATTTTGATGAGACCATAGACTTGACCCACTTGTATAATGAAAGGAGCCCCCCCAACTTGAAGTTGAGATTTGAAATAATATAGGCACTACACCCCCATGTTGACTGAGTAAAAAGAGTCTAAAGGGTCAATTGAAGAATGGGCTAGAGTTCGAAAAATAGAAAGGTTGAAATTTGTGACTAAGGGTTGACACAAATGTGAGTCTGACACGGTTGGTCTTGAGATGTTGGATCGAACGTGAGTCTCTTTCAAGATCTAGACTAAAAGGGGTATTTTCGAATTCTAGAGAATCAAACCACTCATTGAGATGAACCTCRATTTGTTTTTATTAATTTGGTCGGACCTCGAGGTGAGGCTACCTACGTATCCTTGCAGAATTAGACCGATCGTAGTTTGTGAGGTCGTGTGTGTATGTGATGGTCAATGCTCATTTGGAGAGGACTTTTGAGGTTGAAATGTAGGCTTAGGTTTGAGGGTGTAAGGTTTGAATTGTACTTGATTTTTGTTTTTGCACTGGACTTTGACAAGCTTTTGATTTGGAAAACTTGCAAATTGAACTTGAGGTTTTGATTTGACTTTGCACTTATTTTGACTTTGGCATCACTTTAGCTTTTGAGGCTTGTAAATGAATTTTTCTTTGAACTTTCCTTGTCATTGTTTGGTATTTGAACTATATTTTGATGTGTGTATGAAAGAAAATGGCTAACAAGCTCAAAGGGGTTGCAATGGATGTTTGTTTGTTTGTAGAAGGTGTATGGAGGGGAAAGGATTATTTTGTGAAGCTATGAAAGAGGGCCTCTCGAGCATGTCCATTTTGATTTTGAATTTTTTTTTGAGTTTTTTTTTGAGGTCATTGAGTGGTAAGAGTCTCATCATAGAATTGAAAATACTAGAACTTGGACTTGAGAAGAGACGAGTCCATTTTATTGTGATCTTTAATTTGAAGAGTGTGGAGGCTTAGCTTATTGAGATGGAGACCATCCTAATTGACATAGACTCAACAATGGAAGAATAGAGGGGGACATTGTGGCTATGACTGGGACTCTTGTTGACTCACTAATGGGACTTTGTCTTGAACTTGTAACTTGTCACGGTCAATGGTCTCAACTCCCTTGCAATGAGCTCGCCTTGATGTTGTGAACCTTGTTTGCCTAAGCCACATAAGCTCCACTTGACTCTTGGGAAGACTATTTGACTTGTGGGTTGGCTTGGGTTAGGCCATTTGACTTGTGAGTTGACTTTGGGTTAGACTCTAGCTTGAACCTCTATTTGGTTTGAGGCATCAAAACCTATTGGACTTGAACTTGACATTGATTTGAGACTGGACCTAACTTAAACCTCTATCTGGGCAGAGGTGCTTAGACTTAGACTCAATTTGACTTGAGTGTTGGGCTTGGCTCGGCTAGTAGCTCGATCTGGTTTGAAGTACTAAGAGGTTTTGGACTAGAATTGGACTTGATACCTTGGTCTGGATAAAGGTACATAGACTCACTAGACTTGCATTTGGACTCGGTATTGTGTTTTGACTGGACTGGACAAAGACCTCAATCTGTTTTGAGGTGTTTGGGCTGGATTCGAACTAGACTTGAGTTGGACTGGACTCTAGACTAGACAAACTTAACATTGAGTCACCATTGGGCTTTTTGATGTGGACGTGAATGTGGAATGGAAGATGATTTTGAATGTGGAGTGAAATTGGAGAAGGAGAATTTGTGGATTGAGACTATGGATGTGGCCCATGAATGTAGAGATGAATTTTTGTGGAATTTGAAGTGGAGTGGAATTTGAATAGAATATGGACTATGAATGGACTAGAAGTTGACATGGATCATGGGCCATGGACTCGAAAGTAGTGAGACGGAATTGCATATGCACATGTAGACACATAGAGCACATCAACATAATAGATGCAACCTAGAGTCTGCTAAGGTCAGTCAAGGGTGTCCAAAAGGGTCCAATGACTAGGCTTAGAATGGTCCTTAACACATCCAGCCCGCTGTGATGATCAAAGAAGGTCTAAACTAGTATGGCTTTGTAAGGCACACAGCCGCGCGTCATGGTGGGGATGGGCATCGAGCTTAAGAGTTGGTTACATAGGTAGTGCACCAGCGCCAATCTTAAGCGAGCCCCCCCGGTCTGTCTCGAGTGTAGAACACACCCATGTGAGATGTGTTGCCTAGAAAGCGGATACTTAGTGCCAACGACCTAAGTACCGCGTAATGCAAGATGCCTAGCACCACATGTTCAATATTACATCGGTGAATTCGCGAGACTTTTTGAGTTTCATCCACTTGTTTAATAGGGTTTAAACCCCATAGAACTCCCCAATGAAGTCGCTAAAAAACTGTACGGGCGTGGGGCGTCACCGGGCCGGACTGGGTCCGTTACCACTGCCCCGCGGGGTACAGCCTCAGTTGAGACACCGTATTGCGAAGAATTGAATTCTTGATATTTTGCATAGTGTGAGTATGCTTGGCATTGAGGGTCATAGAAACTCGAAATTGAATAGAGGAAGTCGCCACTGCACTTCTTTCGAGAAGCTACGGAACCCGTTTTAAACCTTGCCTATAATTGCATAAATCAAGGCGAAGGACTCCATCTCTGGTAGTGCACCAAAGGTCTGGATTAGGGGACGAGGGTAAGGGCGAAGTAGTGCACAACACCCCCCCTCCCCCCCCGCATCTAGCGGCCTATACCAGGTCTCATTGCAAATTCACCAATTGTAATATCAAACAACATATATGTCCATATTGATCCTTAGTAGTTATTAGGCGTGTTTGATTAATGCATGTAAGACTATTAATTGTTGTCGCTTTGAATTAGGTCAAGATTYAAGGATCCTAAACCGTTTGTCCATAATTATCTTATTAGGCGTGACAATCAATTAATAGGTCTTTAATTAGCAAGATTAATGGTGATTAGAGAAAGTATATACAAGACCATGAATAAGAATACACAAGGAGGAAGAAAGAGGAGACTTACCTCGTATCACTATCCAAGATAAGACAAAAGGCAAAAACAATAGTTAGATTTGAAATTGAAATTGCTATCTAATAGTTTCTTAGTCAATATTACATGATTCAAAGTGATAAAAACAAGCAAAATCAAAGAATAATTAAAAATAAGAGAAGAAGGAGAGAGTTTCTATGAGTTTTGTGGCCTCATAGGTTATACCAACAATGCGTGGCCGAACAATCCTCGAACGAGTGCTTTGAATGCCTTGATCTCTTAATTTGAATGTGTATTGAATGTGTATTTGAATGTGTATTGAATGTGCTTGTATTTATAGGCAAATCGATCTTGGAGAGCAAGGTACTGGGCGTAATTACGCCCAGTTGGGTGCTATTGGGCGTAATTATGCCCAAGATCCTTTGCCCTATTTGCTTGATTTTCCTTGCCTTTTTTTAGCTTATATGTATAAGAATAAAATCCGAATTAAATATGATTTTATTTTCTTTGATTGTGATATTTTAACATAAAATCCGAATTAACTCGGGTGCGGCCCCGAAGCTCCCGAAATGAGACGTTTTGCTCGGATGCGCGTTTTTGCTTAGGAAATTCATAACTATTTTTCCATAACTCTGAAAATTATGGAAAAATATTCATAAAATTCCTTGTAAAAAATAATGTGTTTTGTTAAAATTTCATGAATTTTGGAATTGTTTTCATAATTTAATTAGTTATCGCAAAACTAATTAAATTGTTGAATATTCTGAAAATTGCCAAATATGCTTAGAAAAATTCAGAAAAAATTCGAAAAATTCTAGAAAATTGTCTAAAAATAATATAAAATCATTTTGAAATCAAAATTTATTTTTAAGGGTGCTTTGGGCAAGAAAAGGTGTTTCGGCTTTGCAAATCAAGATTCAAGAGCATTGTTTAAGGCAGTTGTTCTTTAGAATTGGACCAATTGCATTGTGCTATAGTTTTATCATTGGTCTTTATGGAGGGAAAAATGTAGGTATCTACATGCCTCTTAGGGCTTCGCTAACATCTAGTACAATAAAATTGAAGGCAGTGCAGACGACCTTAAACAATTCGGGTCTTTCCAACCCACCCAAAGCCCACCTCTACTTCCTAAGGCATCAAAGCTAGTCCAAAAGTTGAAACCTATGGAACGGAGCCTATTAAACACCATTTGAAATTTGCATACGGCCCCGATTTTAGCTACCAATTTTTAATCGGTCTGTATTAGCGACCGTTACTGACCGAAAACAGTCGGAAAGGACTTAGCGACCGAGTTTGAAATCGGTCGCTAAATTCTTATTTTTGGAGGAGTTGTGATTTTGGTTTCCCTCCTTTGGGTTAACCTATTAGCGACCGATAAATCGGTCGCTAATTTTTTATTTGTTTTAATATTCTAGCTAGGTCGTATTTAAAATTTGTAAATGTATTTTTGTTTAAAAAAATCACGAAAATTCGTTGACCATACTCTACCCGACCCTTATATTTCTTATCTCTAATTCGTGAACCATACTCTACCCACTACCCATTTATTTCTTATTTCTCAATTAGACCCTCACACTTCTCTCTCTCCTTATAAATCATACACACAATCTCTCTCCTCATAAATCAGACCTTCACACTTCTCTCTACTCCTTCCTTCCCTCTCTCTCCTCTCAACTCCTCATCCCTCACTCTCACCTCCCACCACCACCGCAACCCCCTCTCTCCTTCCTTCCCTCGACATCGCAACCCCCTCTCTCCTTCCTTCCTTAGACACCGCAACCCCCTCTCTCCTTCCTTCCCTCGACACCGTCATTGCTCGACAACCGCCGCAACCAACCACCGCAACCATCACCGCCACAACATCACCGCCGCAACATCACCGCCACAACCATCACCGCCGTAAGTTATCAGTTTTCGTTTTAGGGTTTTTTTGTTTTTGATTTCGATTTTTTTGCTGGTTTTGTTGATTTCGTTTTTGGGGTTCTTTAAGAATTATATTTCATTATTTAGGGTTCGAAAATGATTTTTAAATTTCGAGGGTTTGTTTTTTGGTAAAAATTGGATTTAAGAAACAAGATTTAGGTTTTTCGATTTTTTTTGGTCAAATTAATATGGATTTTGTATTTAAGATCTTAGGTTTTTTTCTTTTTCGTTTAATTTATTTCGTGATTTTTAGAAAAAAAATGTTATTTTTTCGTTTTTTCAGAAAAAATTGCGAGTTTTGATTTTTAAAAAATGTTTTGTTGGGTTAAGAATTTTTTTTATAAAAGTCTTTTTCTTTTGTTGTTTTAATTCGATTTTTTGAGCAAAAATTTTGTTTTTTTGGTTTGTTTTTCGCTTTTTGTTCTTTCTTTTTTTTTCCAGATCTTCTTGGTTTCGTTGGGTTCCATTCGTCTCCTCATTTTAGATCTAATTTTTTTTTTCATTCGATTTTTTTTATTACATTTCAGTTTAAATCATCATCTTATATTTATTTCATCCTAATCTTCTTCTTTTTAAATAAAAATAATTTTGATAAAAAAAAATTGAATCTGATTCAAACCCCAAAGCTAAAAAAAGGTCTGGTTTTTTTTAATCAGATAAGATTTTAGGTTTCATTCGATTTTAGGTGTAAAAATATGATTTTAGTTTACATGCCTATTTGTGTTTTAATCCGTGATATAAGTTTGATTTTTTGATATGTGAGTATATGAATGTATTTTGAGTACTAATTGTATACATTTTAGTTGGGAAATATTACATTTTAAAGCATAATATGATGTTATTAGTCTTTGGTGCAAAGTGAAAAACTTAGCTGAATTATTCTATTTTCAGAGTTTATTTTGGTTTATTTCATTACAGGTTTGTGTTGAATTTAAGAGGAGATTTGTTCAAGACAACTAGACAAGTCCAATTGCAGACCAATGTGATGATTTGTTCAAGATTTTTTTTACATAAGAATGAATTTAAATGTAAATTATTTGTGCTTCTATTACCTTTTAATAAATAAATAAAATATTGATTTTGTCGTGTACTAGTATTTTGGTTGTTCAAGAATATGGGTATTTTGGTTGTCAGAAACCAGCATTTGCAAGCTGGTTTCTGTTTTTTTTATTCGTTGTGAAACCTTTTACGGACCGAAATTTCGGTCAGTAAAAGGTTTCCCCTCAAAAAAAATTGGAGGGAAAAGGCCCTTACCGACCAACGCATTTTTGATCGCTATTAGCGACTGAAAAATCGGTCGCTAAATACGTTCTCCCTTTATTTTCTCGTCTCTTTTCCCAGTTAAAAAACGATCGGAATTTCGATCGGTGATATATCGGCAACCGATTTTCGGTAGCTAAATTTTTTTAGCGACGACGGTGAAGCTGACTGACGTTTGTGACCGATTTTCGGTCGCTAAACCCTGTTAGCGACTGAAAATCGGTCGCTAATGTCAGTTGCCTGAACCAGTTCTTCTTGTTGTGAAACACTAAAGTATTATTACACTTTGTTTCAGAAAGGAAAATAAAATCAGCAAATGTAGACTCTACGAGGAATCTGATTGTGGGGATTGCATGGGTGGTAGGGTCATTCAATCCCTTACAATTCAAAGAGACACCAATCATGGTGAGGTTGGTGGCTGAGATGGTCCAGCCTTTGAAGACCCTTCTCTAGAGAAACTTAAGTAAACGCCCAAATCAAAATGGAGTTCAGGGTTGGAGAAAATTGTATCCTTGGATGGGTTATTATCCTTTATCGAACCTCTTAAATCTTGTGGGTCTTTACCCTTCCAGTTGAGCCTAGCCCTTTTTCCTCTCATTCTCGTAGTGCCTCGGAATCTGCATTGTCATCTGTGTCATCAAAAGTCAACGAGTGAAAATTTGGGTCCGTAACCGCTTTTCTCTTAAGAGGGTCATTATAAGGGAGGTACCTTCTTTTAGCTTTCTTAATTGCTACGGAGTCATTGATGTCTTTTGAACTTGCCTCTTTTGTCTTTGTTAATGAAGTCTGAGAATAACAAGGCACCGTCTAACATAACCTCAGTTGGAGATGGGACTTTGTCGATAATAATGTCATCAGTAACCTCAAAGGCACAATCAAGGATTGGTTCATGTCGGGAAATAAATTGTCACGGTGGAGAAAACACAGAATCGTCAATGGGTTCCTCCCCCAATTCTTCATCTGGGTCTTTGTCGTTGTCCCAATCAGATGGTATTTCTGAATTTGGGATGAGATTTAGGAGATTATTATTATCAGCAAAATCTCCTTGTTCTGGTGGGACTTCGGGGAAAAGGCCACTAGTAAAGGCTTCATTAATTGCATTCTCCTCCTCGTCTCCCACACCTTCTTCTGTATCCATTTGCGAACCATCATCAAGAGTATCATCATACAATATTTCTTGGCCCACCCACCTGCCTGTCGATTTGGGGATGGCTTGAAATACTTGCCTGTAACTCAAAACATCATCTCTTCTATTCGTGATTAAGCATGGAACCTGAAGCCTCCTTTTAATGCTATTATTGATAATAACAAGGTGTCTTCTGTTTTGTAGTTCAATAGGGATCTCAGGTATGGGATTATTTATTGGGTAGTATAATATGGTTATTTTTAATGGAGAAAATTAAATTAGGGCTATTTAATTGTCTTAGCCTTGGGGTTGACTTTTGGAAATGTGAGGCTCAATTATTTGGATACTGGAAGGTTCAGGAACATTTGGTTGAGGATAGAGATGGCTATGGGTTGTGGATGGGCCTGCTACTGAGTATGGGTCGATTGGTGACGGTGGGTCAGTGGATGGAGGTGGATTAGAAGTCGCGCCCTGACCTCCAATATTATAGGTTGGAGGCCCATTGTTTTGGGGGGGCCAAGACAGCCGCCTGAAATGGGGCAGTGTTGTGAGTGGATCTTTGACCAGGCCCCAATCTTCGGCCACCCGGAGTGACATTAAGATCGAAGTCGACAAAGACATCAGAAGGTCTATAAGTTAGTGAGTGAGGGGAGCCGTCATCGTACAATCGTAGAGTCGTTGTTGTTGTTCATTCTGTGCATGGTGCAGCATGGAGATCGAGGGAAAACATTGTGAAGTCACCACTTGTTTCCAGTATTGGGATTCCCTTGCCAAGGAATTCCATGACTTGGGCTTCCACCTCTTCTTTGATATCATGAGGTTCCTTAAAGAAATTTGAGGCTTTGTGTCCTACACAACCACACTTAACGCAATATTTTAATAGGCTTTCGTACTTGAATTGGATCCAAAGAAGATCCCTGTCATCAAGTCTTAAGAAAAAGTCGAGTATGAGTGGCTTCCCGACACAAATCGAAACTTGCATTCTAAGATAATCATGCCTTGGAACAAAGTTGCGCTCAAATTCAATATCATAGGGTTCCCCAAAGAGTTGACCCCCTTGGTCAGCAAACATGCATGCACATATACTCATAGAGGAGACCACAAATTTGGACCCAAAACTTAGTGTAAGGAAACCTTACCGAGAAAGGGCACATGTGTTCCTCCCACGGTATAAAAACCATAAGAGCCCCTTCAATGCTCGTTTTTTTGAGTGTGAGCATACACCATCTATCTTCTTCGTTGCTACAGTTAAACACGAAAAGATCTTCCTATTTGTACACCCTGGCCTAATGATGCCTCTTTTGCACCATTTTGTGTTTTTGTCTATGTAGAATTGCACTTTCTCCTCACTCATAGTACGATAATCCACCAAGTGGCCTAAAACACATCGTTTCCAAGCCACTCGGTTTTTCAGTTATTATTTCGTGGTTTATATGTGGGATGGCCCCAGCTCTTGGGTGTCTCCAATGTTGGTGGGTTGGGTTCATGGCGTTGATTTTAGTAGTGATGGAAGGAAAGCAGTAGGGGTGGTGAGAAGAGTGAAGGGCTCCTGCACCACCGTGCACACTTAAAAAGGGGGTGGAAAAAAGGGTAGTAAAACCTATCCCAACTAACTGCAGTTATGGCGTCATAACGTAAAACTAAGCATGCAAAGGAAAACTTAGGGGTTGCGCCACGTGTAACAGAAGGGGTGGGAAGGTAAATCGAGTTTAAACAAAACAAGGGGTAAGAAAGTTAAATAATTAAAAAACAGAGTAAAAAAATTTTGGAAAGTTTTTTTTCTAGATGGTTATAAAATTGATTCCAAGCTCTCTTGAAATCGAGACAGGAATTTCCTCACATTTTGTTCATTTTAACAATTTTTTCCCTACATATTGCTAATAAGTTGCAATATTCTCAATTTACTTTGGTTCAGAAAATAATTCCCACTACACCGTCACGTAGTATCGGTATTCAATTTAATTTAATTTTTTAATATCGGCTTAAAATTGCCGCAAGTTAGCATCAAAATTGTACTCTCTCTGTTCTATAATAAACTAGTTTGGTTCCCGTGCTATGCACAGTTTTATTAAATTTATTTCTAAGATTATTTTATAATTAAAATTCATTAAATACTTATTATAATGATTATGTAAGATAAAAGTTGTTAAAAAATTTAACTAATTTATATTTTTAATTTAAATTTGGATTAAAAAAGTCGGATGAAACTTATTTTCTTACCTTCCATAGCTGGTTGCTTCCATAAATGTATCTTTATGTTGTTTATATAGGTAGACAGTAAGAAATCGTGAATATTGTATTTTGTTACCCGAAGTTCATTTTCTATGAGGTTTATCTGGTACTCCCTCCTTTTTTTATTAGATGTCCCATACCAATTTGACACGGTGTTTAAGATTTGATTGAGTTAGATAAAATAGTTGAGTAAGTTAGGTAAAAGAGTAAATGTGTGAATGAAATTTTTTGTGAAAAAGTAATTTTGGGTGAATAGATTGGGTAAAATAATGAAAGTTGACTTTAGAAATGAGTAATTCATTGATGTTAGGGTAAATAAAGTAGGTAAAAAGTAAAAAAAAAATTATTTTTGGGATTTTTCCCCATATGCCCATGTGTTTTGGCCTAATAACTTATATACCCCTGTGTTTTTGGAAATGTATGAGGTACCCCTGAGGTTATTACTATTAGCCAATATGCCATTACTAAGCCCAAATTCTGTTATCTTTAACGAAAAAAACATTTCCGTTAAGTTTAAACCCAAAATTCATGTATTAACCCTAAGCAACATAATTATTCTTTAATTATTACCCTTAAAAATAAAACTTTAATCATCTCCCCCCCTCTTCCTACCAACCTCACACCAGTACAACACCACCACCAGCACAACCACCACAACCTAGCCACACTATTCGCACTACCTCAGCCACCACCACCCAGCCCAAATTCGAACAACCAACAACCCAATGCCAACACAACCACCATCCAACCATCGCATGAATGAGCAAAACGAATTAGGATTTTCGGACCTAGATTTGAATTAATTGGGTTTTCRAATGAATTAATTCATTAATTGGATTTTCGAACACAAATCGAATGAGAAAAACGAATTCCATGCTCATCTGAAAACGTCGGCGAGAAGTCGCGAAGTTCATGGGGAGTTRCGTTTTGTGGGGGTGATGTTTGCGTTTCGTGGAGTGGTTTTTCTAGGGCTCGTGAGGTGGTGGTTTGTAAGGTTTTGGTTGGTGCGGCTCAAGTATTGGAGTTTGTGGGCTGATCGTGGGGTAGTGGTTTGTAGGGCTGTGGTTGGGGAGGCTCGTCGGGTGGAAATTGTGGGCTCGTGGGGTGGTGGTTTGCGTTTTATGGAGGGGTGTTTGTGGTCTCATTGGGTTGGTTAGGGTGGCTAGTTGAGTGGTGTTTTGGGCTCGTGAGGTGGTGGTTTGTAGGGTGGTGGCTGGGCAGTTCATTGCAATGGTGGTTAACTGGTTTGGGGTAGCTGAGTTTGGAGCAAAGAGGAAGAAGGGAAGAGAGAGAAAATTAAGTAAAAGTATGAATTAAATGAATTAAAAACTCTCTAAACTAATGGTGTTAGTATTTCCGTTAGAGTAAGGGCATCTTGGTGAATAAATCTAATCTCAGGGGTACATCGTACATTTCCAAAAACACAGGGGTATATGGGGAAAAATCCCATTATTTTTAGATTGGTTTGAAACATTTAAAAATATCTCAAAATGGAAAGTGGAACAACTAAAAAAACAGATGGAGTATATTTTAATTTGATAGTTAATTTATTTTATTTTTTATGTTAAACTACGTCAAATGAACCTATATTGTATTTTCTAGAAGGTTTTTTTCAATTATATTTATTTTATTTTAATTTGTAATGTATTTGATTTAAAACTTAATAGTTTATGTAATTTTGTAC